>JAODAL010047326.1:0-30041 GCA_025379985.1 Phyllomedusa bahiana
TTTAAAAATTTCGGACGAAAAGGGTTCATACATTTTCCAAAGGGAAAAGGGAAGTGCTCCACCTATGGGATCTTAAGGGCTGCCAGCGAATTTGGGGCCTTTTAATCGAACACCACCTTCCCTGCAAAAGGGTTCTTGTCACCCCCCCAGCGCTCGGTCCCCCGTTGCGGAGACCCGTCCACACTCCTGACCTGTGTGGGGGACATTTCCCCAAGACAGTTTAAATTTTTCAACAGGGCCCTGGTTTCTCGGGGGCCCCGTGATGCCACCAGGGGAAACCTTTGGGGGAAGAACCCTGCACCATCCCCTGGGGTTTTTTGAAGAGCGAAAGCGCCGAGCCTGAGACCACCGGCACCCCCAAGAAAAACCACCCAGGCCCAAACCCAGTGACTGTCAAAAGGATATAGGGGCCTTTGGCCGTGCTTACTAGCCCTGTGTCGGGGGTGGGGAGGGATTTTTCCCGGCCACAATGCAGACAAGCGCTTGAAATTTTTAGATACTTTTGGGGCCTGGCCAGGCGGGGCCCGGTTTTTTCCTGGCAAAGAAACCCTTTCTCGGCACGGGAAAGGGGGGCAGGCAAGGGCCATGGTTTGGGGGCGAACCCATCTTTTTCCACCAACGGAAAGGCAACATTTCCCAAGGCCAAAACCCTGGCAATGCCGAAAATTCGGGTTTTTTGGCCCTTTGGGTTAAAGGGGTTTCTTTTTTTGCTCCCAAACCGGAAAAACAGAATCCCGGGCTCTAAAACGGGCCCCGCGTACGGCTGCAGGTCTCAAACTGGGGGAAGGAAAAGGGGTTTGGGTTTGGGTCTTTTGGTGGTGCTGGTGGTACGGGGGCCCACGGGGAAAAGGCTGAACGGAGGCTGACCCCCTGATCATGACTCCTGAAAAAAGGGCAGCTGAGGAACGCTTGTAAATGGGGGGGAGGAGGAGGAGGAGGGGGAGACAAAGGGTGGACAGTGGTTGGGGGCCCGGGCGTCGGTCTGGCCTTTTTTTGGCCAAGTGTTGCCTCCATTTCAAATCATTTTTCTCTTGTGGAAATAGACATGTTGGTGGTGGTTAAACACCTAAGGGTTTTTGCCCCTATTTTTGCTTTTCGGGAAAGGCCGGGATATGACATCGCTGGGTGGGAAACAGAGGGTTCTCAAAGAAGGCCCCCGGGGTTTTGGGGGTCCGGCCCCCCTTTACGGCGATAAACGAGGGGCGGGTTTTTTCCCCTGACCCCTGGCTGGCGAATCAAAATCAGCGGATTCTGCGACCCCCCTCCCCCTTTTTTAGGGGGGGGAAAAACCCCTACTGAACACTAAACCCCCTCGTCTCCTCCTCCCCCATTTAAGAAGCGCTCTCCCAAACAAAATTTCCTTTCTGAAAAGACCAAAGTTTTTATCCGCAATGTCCTCAAAATCATCATCAACAAGGTTTACTTGGTCGTCCGACAATTTTGCATCCAGGGGCTGCGGGCTAAAAACAAGAGGGACTGCAAGGCGTTTTCCCACCCCCGGGATTTTTGCCGATTGACCGGCTTTTTTCTCCTCCACTGATGCCATCAGTAACTGGGCCCTCAGAGCAGAGGGAAAAACATCCTTTTTTGGGCCCTTGACTTTTAACATGGGCCCTTTTGACCCCAAAGAGGTTTTTTCAGAAAATGGGTTAACCAAAAAAAGGGGGGGTGTACAAAACGAGTTTCATTTGGGCTGCTTCATGTTTGGCGGATGCTGGAAAGATGCTGAAACGAATTTGGGCCGTGACTGGGGGAAGAGGAGGGAAGACTGCTGGGGTGCAGGTTGCATTTAAACCCCTGAAGGGGAAAAGATTTGGGGGAAAGCTGTTCGTTACTAGAACACGGGCCCTTACCCCCGCCTGACGGCCTGAAAATGAAACGACCCCCCTGGGATGCGTGTTGTCCCAGCCCCGGAGGAGCCCCCTTCTCTCGTACCTCTACCCATTTTCCTAAACCCCCCCCTTTTCTCGCTTACCCCCCCTGAATTTTCCCTCCCTTTTTTCAGAAAAATAAAAATTTGAGAAGGGATGGAAGAGTTTTGGAAAGTCCTTATTAAAAAACGCAAATCACACTAATTTTCAAATCCCTCAAATCAAAACAAAATTGCGGATTCAAATTTTTAAATGCAAGGTGGCTCTATCAACAAAGCTGGCCCTGGCCCCCAAATTTAAAAAAAAAAACCCCGTACTGAAATTATTGGGGAATAAAAAAAAGGTATTTTTTTTGGGGGACCCATCAATTCACCTAACTACCTAAAATCTGCAAATCTCTGATCTATACTAACTTCTAAGGATCACAGCTATAAAGTAGAGTCTGTCCTCTGTGAAATAATAGAATAATTTCGCTGAGTCTGGTTTCCTGAGCTGTTTGGACAGAGCAGAGTCGCACGTCACTACTGTCACGTGTGGATGTTTGGCGATGCTGACACACACTGATTATGAACAGGAAGGGCTGTTCTATTAAAACGAAGTCATGTGGTTTTTCCAGCCCAATCGCAACCAATACACATCCCAGTCAATGACTCCGCACACACATCCATCCCTGCTTCTATATCTGTAAGCTGATTTGCTGGCCGCCAAAATGACAGGAAGCGCCGAAAATGCGCGATATTAAATACTTAAGCACAGATTTTAACCTAAATTGATCGCGTGATCTAAAAAAATCCGATCAACGTAAATACCGTGCCGATTTCAACTTTGTCGATAATAATCGCTCAACACTACTTATCTAACCTGTTTGGAAAGTGAGTAATCAATTAGTGTGTTTGTAATCCACAAGACTTCAAACACAGTCACTTATTATTTACTTGAAAAACCTTTCTGAACAATTTAGACAACTGAAAGAAGTTTGCTTCTAATAAAGGCAGTTTAATTGGAGCGCAGTTAAAACTGCACCAAAATTGCGCTGTGTGAAAGCACCCTTAGAAGCCCAGTTCTTGGATCTAAACGAGCAAGTTGCAACACTGAGAACCATTGCCAACTTGGAAACGAGTCTGCTGCTCACTGAGCAAGCACTCGATGGGGTAGAGTGTCAGGGAGGCTGACAAACCCCAACAAATTTGCAAGATCGGCAGATGAGGAGGATCTCAGTTCAGGATGAACACTGATGCAGCAAGACAGTTCCCCTGTCTGCTCCTGTAAGGTGGGTAACAGGGAACTAGCTAGAGGCTCATTTCTGTAATCATAGGCCTAATTCTAAAAAAATAAGAGAAGAAATGAAGTGTGAAAGGTGGTTCGGACTCACTCCAGTAGACATGAACAGCATTTCGGGGTTTAGTCGAGCAGTGATGCTTTGCTGTAATCGGAACTTCCATCCATGTCTAGTGGAGAGAGTCCTAACCACCTTTACATTCAGATTGAAGAGGTTTTGGGGCTGGTTTAGTTTTTATATGTATGTAGAGAGTTTGGATATATATAGAAAAAAAATAGTTATGGTGGACGCTCACCTTTTTTATTATTATTATTATGTTTTTTTTTTTTAAAGCGCTATTGATTCCAGGACGCTGTACATTCGAGAGGGGTTACATACATAACATATGTCAAACGAGTACAATGATAAATGATGAATGACAATTGGCACGACAGAGGGAGAGAGGACCCTACCTGCGAGGGCTTACAATCTATGAGGAGGAGGGAAGAGACAGAAGGTGAGGGGCAGACATGTTTGTGGGGTAGTACTGTGGCAGCAGGGTTAGTGTAGGTTATAGGCAATCCTGAGGAAATGGGTTTTCAGGTTGCTTTTGAAGCTGGTGAAGGTGGAGGAGAGTCTGATGTATTGGGGCAGTGAGTTCCAGAGTGTGGGGGAAGCACGGGAGAAGTCTTGGAGACAGTTGTGTGAGGTGCTAATAACAGGAGAGCAGCGAAGAAGGTCCAGTGAGGAGCGGAGATTGCGTGAGGGGAAATATCTGGAGATTAGGGCCGAGATATATGGAGGGGAAAGGTTATGGAGAGCCTTGTAGGTCATGGTTAGTAGCTTGAAATGAATTCTCTGGGAAATGGGAAGACAGTGCAGGGATTGGCAGAGGTGAGAGGCAGGGGAGTAGCGAGGAGAGAGGTGAATAAGACGAGCAGCAGAGTTGAGAATGGTTTGAAGGGGAGCAAGAGTATTGGATGGGAGGCCACAAAGAAAGATGTTGCAGTAGTCTAGGCGGGAGATGACGAGGGCGTGGACTAGTGTTTTTGTAGTGTCAGAGTTGAGGAATGGGCGGATGCAAGAGATGTTTTTCAGGTGGAGGCGGCAGGCAGTGGTGAGGGTTTGGATGTGTGGTTTGACAGAGTGGAGTCCAGGATTACCCCAAGGCAGCGGACTTGCGGAACAGGTGAGAGTGTGGAGCCGTTGACTGAGATAGAGAGATCAGGGGAAGAGGTAGATTGGGACGGTGGAAAGATGAGTTCAGTTTTCTCCACATTTAGTTTTAGGAGACGGGAGGAGAAGATCCCAGACCTTAGGACGATAGAAGGTCTGGGATCCAGGAGAGAAGAGAGGTAACATCTAGGCCAGAGATGTAGAGTTGGGTATCATCAGCATACAGGTGGTAATGATAGCCATGTGAAGCTATGAACTGACTGAGGCCAAGAGTGTAGAAAGAGAAGAGTAAAGGACCCAGGACTGAGCCCTGGGGGTCCCCGACAGAGAGTGGCCGGAGGGAGGAGGTAGAGCGAGAATGAGAGACGCTGAATGTCCGATCAGTGAGGTACGAGGAGGTCCAGGAAAGGACCAAGTCTATGATGCCGAGGTAAGAGAGGATTTGTAGCAGGAGGGTATGGTCGACAGTGTCAAAGGCAGAGGACAGTTCTAGAAGGAGAAGGACAGAGTAATGACGTGAGGCTTTAGCAGTTGCTAGGTCATTAGTGACCTTGGTTAGGGCACCTGGCAGGGTTGTGCCTCCAGTGGCACAACACACCACAGGGCATGGTATATATATCCTCTCGGCTGGGTAATCTATCTGGGTGATCTAGTAGAATTGTGAAGATCTGAATTCTTTGGTTGAATCTGCAGCCTATGTTGCTACTTGGATTCCACAGTTGGGACTGAGCACAAAAAGTTCCACCAGGCTGTGCAGTATATAGAAGTAGTCTATATATTATCTCATATGAGAAGGTACACCATACACAGTGGTTGGTAGCTGGCGCCCAATACTATGAAATAAAATAAAGCTAAATAGCTTTGTAAATCCAATTTAGGATATTTCATTATGAGAAATAGAACCAAGGGGAGAATAAAACAATAACTAAAAAAAAAGTGAGGGGATAAGAGCTACGCATTTTGCCAGAGACCCCTGTCCAGCTTCCTCAAGTTAGTGTGCACAATGCTCTTTTGTAGGTGTTTTTATACTAAACAATAGGGGGAGGTGCAGGTTACAAAGGCGACTGGTATAGAAGATAGGTGGAGGTCTCAGAGGTGGGAACCGGACCTATCAGACAATTATGGAATATCCTAGTGATAAGCCATCATTGTATAAAGTGAGACAACACCTTTATTTTTTTTAATAGCAGAAGTGGCGCTAAAATAAGTTGTGCAATTGTGTTCCTTTTTCATCATGGACATTTATATATCGGTGATATAAAGTTTTAGGGGCAGGGGGCAGGGCTAAAAGCTGGGTGGCTAATACTTATTTTATTAATATTAAATTTTTTGACTGTCAGAAAAAGACTCTCACATTTTTTGGGTGATTTTCTCTGAACGCCGGCTGACCTATTAGCACCAGTTACAGGGGAAATGCATACCAGGGGTTACGGGGGTCTGGCCGCAGGCCCACCCGCACCCCCGCTGCAGCTCCGGCTGCGGGCGGTGCCGCTTCTCCGTCCTCGCAGCCAGCAGCTCCGTCTCGGCACTTACCTCACCGCGTTTCTGTTCCGGTCCGGGCGCGGGCTCCTGTGACTGGCCGGGCGCGCGTTCGCGAACTGCAGCCAAATTTAAAGGGACAGCGCGACGATGATTTGTCTCATCGGGCGCTGATCCTATTTAAGCCCTACTCCTTCCCAGTAACCTTGCTGAATCGATAGTGCCCTGTGCCTAGAAAGGAAGCATTCCATATAGTGTCTTACGATTATCCTGTGTAACATACCTACTGCCTCTGTCCCTCAACCACGAACCTTTGCCACCTGTCCCCAACTACGAGCCTGCATAACGATTCTGTACCACGCCACACCTCGGCTGCCACCGCAAGCAAGTCACGTCAGGGGTATCGACCTGGTAGCAATCCGTCGCATCAAGTCCATCCCGCTTTGCGGCGGGCTCTGGTGAAAACCGGACCTACTTAGATTCTGCTCCCTGGCGTGTCTAATACCATTGGTTGCAGTGGTCGAGAGGATCCACTACCACTGACTGTTACACCTGGGCACTGACTGCAGAGCTGATCTGGATCTGATTAGACCCAGCGGCTCAGGCAGTTAACGAGCCCTGGCGGTCATGTGACCAGGAGCCTGACATGGGCTTTCTGCCTGTCTGTGTATATACAGTGTGACGTACAAATCTATACAAGGCACAAATCTGCTTCGGTACACTGCGTCGCGTTTGCGCTTTGCAATTATGATGTAGAAAATACCGAGGTATAGAAGATGGAGCCGGCGCCCTGTTCTAGAACAAATGCTTCCTCTTGGATATGAGGATATATTAAAATAAAGTATTTATTCTAATAAAAGATTGTGAAAAGAGCATTTAAACCTTTTCCACATAAACACTAAAATAACGCGTTTCTCGCCGTACACTGGTGCTTCATCAGATACAAAGTGTTACAGTGAAAGTCTGGTATCACATTGTATTTAAAGTAAAAGGAGTGTACCCATTGGTTACTTTGTGATCCAATCATAATAAAGTCCATAGAAACATGGGTGATGTGGTAGCCAATGAAATCAAATTAAAGGTGAAAGGGTGATTGGTAAAGCACAAGGCGGGAGATATGTGTTGGCTAATCAGCAAGTCAAACGTCAGTGAGTTACAGTGACATAGATAGAATGATGAGCCCCATAGAGTTCAATGGGAGTGGATACTAAGCCACTGATAGGTTGAAAAAATCGGACTTCTGTCGGAGGGTCGGCTGCCATGGAGTATTTTGGAGAATCGCCAACGTGAGATTTTCCTGCAGGAATTAACGAATGACTACAATGAATCTACCACAGATACGACTAAGGAGATAAGTAATGAATTTAGTGAGGATCAAACCAAAACTATGACTGCACTATTCAACTCATTAGATAAAAAACTTCAAAGTGAGATCCAACACAACTCGGACATTATGTTTCTGTCACTATACCGTAAACTTGGACTTATACCCAAGGGCTTAAGCATAGAAATACCACCAACTTTTCAAAATGACTCTGTCTTTATGGATCAATGGGACAGACTGCTTAGAGATTGTTCGTTTAATTTGATGAATCTTTTGATTGATAAAAGAACAGTTTTAGTTAAAAATAACGTTGAAGAAATTGAGAATAACTTCACTGAACTAAAAATATATGAAAATCATAAGGATTATTACAAAATCAATAATAGGGAAACCAGTGATACTATGAAATTTAAGAGTAATATATTTACTAGGAAAAAAGGCAAACTAAACAGAGACAAAAAATGATTACCGGCCAGAAAAAATCAGAATTTTGCAACTTTTCGTGGTGTAGAAGACCAAGCTACACCCAACAATACCCTACGTTTACAACCTCTATCTTCCCCCCTCTTTAAGCCTAGAGGAAACCCCAATAGACCCAGAAATAATTATTTTTTTTAATTCCAAATTCCATTACAACAGAAATAAATCGCTAACACACATGGGGATCAAAGAGCAGAACAACCCTGCACCTAGTAACAACCACAGTGTCTCTCCCAAAGAGTTAGGAGCAAGACCAAAAATTTCATCTATTCCCAAACAACAAGATTCGAGTACTGCGGTTCCCAAACAGCAAGATCCGAGTACTGTGGATCCTGTAATCAGTCAGACCTCTATAATTAACAAAAACAAACCCACTTCTACGATTGACCTAAGACCTCAAGCAAATATACCTGTAATTTCTAATATAGATTCTCTTTCCCATAAAACACTATCGCAATTTGAGAAGAATTTTACCAAATTTGTTACTAGTGAAACAGTAACTATGGATAATTCCCAACCCAAATCCCCACAATCAAATAATTCAAGCATCTCTCCTACTTCTTCTCTAGCACAAAAGGCTCTACATATCAGGGAAAAATTTGAAAAACTCAAAAAAGAACATAATCAGAGAATGGACCGCAGAGAATCTTTAAATTTCTCATCCCTATCCACATCCCCTCTACTTGTAACCTCACAGTTCAGCACGCATGAGAATCCTGATTCCTCTCTATACCTCATAGACATGGATAACACATTACATGAGATCAATGACGATGGTACATCCACCCCTCTTTTTTTAGGGAACCCACCCCCAAAAGTTCCAACGACAGGGGGGAAAAGAAAAACCACAGAAGAGGTTGTAGAGCGGGCACCAAAAGAAAAAAAAAGAAAGGACCCTCCTCTATCCTATCAAACCTCTCCCACAGTTGAAGATCTAACACAATTTGGTATTTATAACCTATTCAGGTACACACTTTCTGAACAAGAAATTAAAATCCTATCCAAAGGTCTCTTTTTCTGCCCAACAAATAATAAACTGAAACATTTTGATTTATTCATAGACTTTCATAAATTCATCAGAAAAATAACGCTAACACGTCATTTTGCCATAAATCCATGCAATCACCCAGTAGATGTGCCACAACATGACACTTCAAAGAAAAGGGTGGAACTCCAACATAAATCAAAATTTTACCCTACCCAATCCCAGGGACATTTCATTAAAACGTTCCAAGACCTAGTTGGAGAGGAACTACAGAAAATAGAACCCTCCACTGAGCATTCTAATCTAAATGCAGCTGAAATAAAAGAAATCAAAACTTTGCAAAAAAATAAATCAATCATTATTAGACCCGCCGACAAAGGGGGTGCTATGGTGATTCTAAATTATGAATGCTACCAAACTTAAGCCTGCAGAATTCTTTCTGACACACAATATTATGAACTATGCAAAGAGGATCCTTTCCCCACCCTGCAGAAAAAAACTACTGATTTTTCTTAATGATGCTCTTAGTTTAGGTGCCATCGACAAAAAAGAAAAAACCTTTATTTTTATTAGGGAACCAAACCTCCCCTTCTTTTACTTTTTGCCCAAAATACATAACAGCCTAACATTGCCCCCAGGACGCTGGATCATCTCCGGTATTAACTCCCCCACAAGCCAGTTACCACACTTCATAGACCTATTTTTACAACCATATGTTACATCTTTAACTAGTTACTTAAAAGATTCTGGTCAACTTATCAAACTTTTGTCAGAACTCACAATAACAGGTGACTGTACTCTTATAACTTTGGATTTACAAGCATTATATACTAATATCGAACATAAACGGGGCCTCCAATGTTTAGAACAGACCATTAATACAGACCAACTTTTAAATCTCCCACAAAAAACTTCCATCATAGAAGGGATGAGATTTATTCTAGAGAATAATTTTTTTCTCTATAACAACGCCACTTATCATCAAATTCAGGGAACTCCCATGAGCACGAGAGCAGCGCTGCCTTACGCTAATCTGTTCATGGGAGCTTTCGAAAACGAATACATCTATACATACCCAGATTTCAATCAACTAGCAGCCCTCTATAAGAGATACATCGACGATCTCTTTATCGTTTGGATAGGCCCCCCTTCTCTCATTTCACCATTCATCATCACCTCAATAACAATTCTTGGGGGATTGGTTTCACTGCCCATTGCAATACAATGAAAATAGAATTTCTTGACATCGAAATATCCTTTAAAAATCATGTTTTTTCAACATCAACTTTTTTAAAAAAGTGGACACAAATAGTTACCGCAGTGCCCACTATAGGCCGTGGAAAACGAACATACCATACGGTCAATTCAGACATGTGCGGAAAAATTGCACAGATGACAACAAGAACAAGCTGATTTTTTACAAAAACGCTTCCTTGAGAAAAACTATCCCCTGAGTTTGCTACAGGATGCCAGAGCAAAAGTGGAGAAACTAACACAAACAGACTGAATCAAAAAGAAGGAGGACAACAAGAAAAACGCTTGTGAAACTGACCCTAAGGAAACATGAGCCAAATTTTCCGTGGTTACTCAATATAATACATCACACAAAAAAAATTAAAAACGTCCTGTCTAAACGCTGCCACATTATAAAAAAAAGATCCATTTCTCAACCCAGTGTTACCCGACAAACCAAGCCTCATATTTAGGAGAGCTCCTAATATCAAAAATCTTGTAGCCCCAAGTTTAATTAGAGGGCCAGATAAAACAAATCCCACTCAGGAGGATAATTTTGGAAGCTATCCCTGCAAATCAAATGGCTGCCACTGCTGTTTCAGCATAGTTGAAACTACCCAATTTGTCTGCACAAGCACCAACATAACTTACAACATCACACATAATCTGAATTGTTAAAGCAGATGGGTCATCTATGTAATCCAATGTGACTGCAATTTACAGTACGTAGGAAGAACGACACAGCCTCTGCACATGAGACTGAATGGCCACAGAGCATGTGTGAAAAAAGGGGGATATTCGGCAGAGTGTGGCCAGACATTTTAACGAACACCACAATCGTGATTTTAATAAACTTAAAATTACACCTATCGACCAGATTCCCCAGGAAGCCACCAACAGATTTCAATTACTACAACGAAAGAAACTTTCTGGATGTACAAATTGCAGACAATTAGACCAAAAGGTTTAAATGAACTGGTCAAACTGATTTATTAGTATATCATTATTTTGCATTTTTTAATCTAACCTTTTACTCGTTTTAACTGATCACCATTTAATCCTTGTTTTATTGTATTTCTTTTTATTGCATTTTATAATATCAGTGCACCCAGCACTTTCTCAGCACTGTCACTTTGTATACCCATTCATTGGGTTGTCTCCCACACTGCACTTTATTCTTCATTGGCTCACACAAATGAGCCTTCATTGATCTATCACTTCTTGTTTTGTCTCAACGCATTTATTTCAACACTATCTCCTTTTTCTGTTACTTATACCTCGTTTTCGTTTCCCTGGTGCCCGATCGGTGAGTCTAAGCCTTGCTCCATAAGAAACAGTGGTAGCGAGGAGCCCACTCGCTGACTAACCAGCACGCTCCATAGAACAACACTTCCTCCTCTGATTGGCTGGTTTATCTTTCCCTCTCTTTTCCCAACCAATCGACAGTCCCTCTTCTGATTGGTGGTTCTGTCTTTCCCTCTCTTTTTTCAACCTACCAGTGGCTTTGTACTTGGTACATAGAACATCATGGTCTCAGTATTTCCTCCTCTGATTGACTGGTTTATCTTTCCCTCTCTTTTCTCAACCAACCGACAGTCCCTCTTCTGATTGGTGGTTCTGTCTTTCCCTCTCTTTTTTCAACCTACCAGTGGCTAAGTACTTGGGTTTACATAACATCATGGTCCCAGTATTTCCCCCCTCTGTTTGGGCTTTTTATTTTTCCCCTCCCCTTTTCTCAACCAACCGCCCAGTGCCCTTCTGTTTTGGTGGTTCTTTTCTTTCCCTTTTTCTTTTTCCCCCCTTTATCAGGGGTTCCATACCACTCCAATAAAACTCTATGGGGCTCATCACTTTAAATGTCCCCATAACTCACTAAAGGGTTTGTTTGCTAAATGCCCCCCCCCCCCCCACTTTATTCCCCCCTTTTGTGCTTTCCCAAATCCCCCTTTTCCCACCTTTTTTTTAAATTTCATTTGGCAACCACATCACACCATGTTTCTTTGAATTTTTTTTTATTGGGAAAAAAAAAAAAAAAATAGGAATGCATAAAAAACAAAAAAAAGAAGGTTTTTTAAAAAGGCACAAATAACTATACAGGGAAGCTTTTCAAAAAATAAAAAGCTCTTCACAAAAACTTGTAAATGAAAGCAAACAAGAAAAAAACAGAAAGGGAATAATTAGTCGGGTTTTGGGGGGTTTAACAGCAACGCACCCCAGACAACCATAAAACACAAAAACCTAAGTGAAAAGTAAAAAAGGGGGGGAAAAAGGGAAAAACCCCAACAGGAGGAAATGCACAAAACGGGGTATGAAAGTTTCTGTTAATTAGATTGAATAATATTAGGGGACACCCCAAGTTTTCCAAAATTTATGCTTTTAAACACTATAAGGGGGTCACTGAGTCGAAATTTCAACAGGCACAATTAAAATTTTAAACACGCCTTTTAAATTTTTTCTACCACAGTAGGAATTTAGGTTTTTTTCCAAATTTTGCGCAATCGCATTTGCGAGTCCCAAAAAGGAACATAAAAAAACAACTGAAAGGGAATGGGGAAATGTCAGATCCCCCAAAGGGTTTAGAACGAAAGCTAAAGGGGTTAATGAAAAATTGAAGCTCCGTAATCTCGACTAAGATTGCAGCTTTTGCACCCACGTTTCCAAATTTTTGGGGCAGCCCCCCCAAACATGCAGCTTGTCCCCCCTTTTGTTGTCCACACCTTTTCCACCAGGAAATTGGGGGAACCCTCTTAAAAAAAGGTGGGCGCCCCGGGTAGGGGGAGTTTACCGGCCCAAGGGATTTTGTGCATCGGGTTCCTT
Source organism: Phyllomedusa bahiana (assembly GCA_025379985.1). NCBI lineage: Eukaryota > Metazoa > Chordata > Amphibia > Anura > Hylidae > Phyllomedusa > Phyllomedusa bahiana. The sequence continues at coordinate 12,624 of JAODAL010047326.1, forward strand.
ATGGTTAGGCATTTAAAACAGTTTGGGGGGCAAAACCCAACACCCTTGCATCCAACGTCAAAGGGAATTTGGGTACTAGATAGTTTTTTTTTCCCCACTTGATCAAATTTGGGGATTTTGCCCGGGGGTTTTGGCCGGGGGTGATTAATTATAAGTTAAAGGAAGCCCCTTAATGTTTCCCCCTTTTTTTTTTGGGAAAAATAAAAGGGGGAAAAATCTGTTTGGGCTGCAGAGACTTCGGGCCATTTTTTCCCCCCTGGACTAAAAATGCTTTTTTGGGTAGATATTGAAAGAAAAGGATGAGGGAAGGCCCATTGACTAGAAAATGTTGCAAATGAGTGCATTTTTATTTTTTTGATATAGTTGGCCTATTTACCCCCAGTTTGAATTTTTTCCAAATTTTGGAATGAAAGTTGGGGTTTTCCAACATTTGGGGAGAGACAATTTTGGAATGCCCCTTTTTCCGGATGGGAAATTCCAACCACCAGATATAACATAAAGTGACCAAACTTTAAAAAAAGGTCAGAAAATTTTGAGGTAAGGCGGGGGAAGGGAAAGGGGGGGCCCAACTAAGGAGGATTTAAATGAAAATACGGGGCCCCCGGCGAAAAGGGAAAAGGATTCAAGTGGGAATCCAGGAGGCTGAATTTGATTTATGCCATGGGTAAAAATGGGCCGCCTCAGGAGATAGCTACAAAAAATTTTGCAAAAATTGGGAACACTAAACCCCCGATCTGGGGTTTCCAAAAAGGGTAATTGTTTTTGCCCCTGGGTTTTCCCGGCCTTTCCCAAAAAAAAACGGGGGAAAAAAGGCGTTAAGTCTATTTTTAAAGGAGAGCGGGTTTTAAATGGGGGGAAAGCTCTGCACTTATAAATAAATTTGGGCAATAAAGCCTTTTTTAAAAATTTACTTTAAATTTTCCGGGAAATTCCACGAAAAAATTAAGTGCGGGAAAAAGCGTTTTTAATTTCAGATTCCGGGTCTACAAAAAGGGTGTTAAAAATTAAACCAGAACTGTTTGGGCGGGAGCCCGAAAAATCTTTATGCCAAGAAAATCAAAAATTTTCCCAACACCAGTTAAAACCCAAAGGGGAATTTATTTTAACTTCTTTTAAACAGGGTATTTTTAAACCCAAAGAAACCGTTTGTTTGGAAATTTATTCAATTTGTAATGGGGCCCCACCTTAGAAAATTGGTCCGGGGTCTCCATTATTATTTTAAATAGAAAGAAGGGGGGTTTCGTGCCCAATCGGGCCTTTACATCCGCTGCATAAAACTAATCTTTGAGAAGCCCCTTTAACTGACAGTCCATAAATTTTGGGTTAGTCCTAATACCCAAAAGGGGTTCCCATCCCGAGAAAGAATATTAGGGGAAAGGGGGACCCCTTTAATTTTTACCATTGGCAAGAAAAAAGGAGCGTGATAAGAAACCAGAGGTAAAAACCCTACTGAGGGGGGGTTTGAAAATAAAGTCAAGAATGGCTTGAAAAAAAATTTAAAAAGCCAGCAAACCAAATTTATGAAACACAAATTCTAGATAAAACCCAAATTTTACCCTATAAAATGTTTTCTCCGAATCAAGCGATAAGAAACCCCACACTGGACGTGAGGGAACCCGCAACCCGTGTTAAATCTGGGAATGCGGGACTGCCCTTGCCTTTCTCCTTTAAAAACCCCCTCCCAAAATCACTATGGATCAGAGAAGGAAAAACAATTTTCAAGCGAACGCTAAAAAATTTTCCCCATACAGCTTAATGTCGGAATTGATTAGTGAAAAGGTCTATATTTAGAATTTTAGATCCAGCCGGGTTTACCAGGTTTGGGAATCGGGGTGATAATTGCAGAGACTTTTTCTGGTACGAGCTTTTGTAGAAGAAAACTCAAAACCCCAGATTTAAAAAATTTTTGGGGAGAAAAAGGTCAGAAAAATTTAAAAGTTTTCCATTGGTAAGGACCATGGGGGCCGGGGAATTTTTTAAAATTTTTGGGCTAGAACAGAAGGGCCCTTTTTCCAATTTCAGCTAAAGAAAAAGGGTTTCATAATGTCTTCGGGTTTGGGGAATTTTTGCATAGGTAGATTTTTATGGAACTCAAAAGGAGTTAAAACCCTTAGTTAAAGGGAAAACAGGGATTTTTTCTTTTGGAATGTATATTATATATTTGGGGAGTAGGGGTAGCAAATTGGTTACCCAATAACTTTAAAGGGTTCTTTAAATTTTCTCACCTGAGGGGTGAAGTTAAGTGGGAAATCCGTCCTAGCATTTTGTTTGATTCTATTTGCTAGCAGTTTGGGGGGGGCCCCGGGGGGGCCCTTGTCCCCCGGGCACAAAAAATTTGGCCATTTTATTTGGCCAAGTGGAACCATACTTATGGGGGAAAAAGGTACGCAGCCTATTCCAAAGATCCCCTAAGGAATTTTTTTTTCTGTAAAGGGGGGCGATTTAAATGCCCATTTCCTGTTTTTCCCTTTTTTTTCCCTTCCAAGAACTTTAACTTTTTCCTGCCCGTTTTCCCCTTTTTTCTCTACGGGGCCCTACTAAAAAAGTATTCCGCGAAATGGGTTTTTAAAGGGGCGCACCAAAAATTTCCGGGGAAAAGGGGGCAAAAGGGAGCTTAAATTTTTCAAAGAACCCTTTAAATACGGGAAGACAAAATAGCTGACTTTTTTTGGTTTTTTTAAAAAAGTAATTATTAAACCCCCCGGGGGGGCCAGGGATCTAAAGGGCCCGGGAAGGCATAACTAGATCAACGGGGGCTTTATCAACCACGAAATACAAACCTTTAAGTAAAGTAGATCAAATAATCAAACAAAATTTTTTGGCCAATTACAAAAAACAGACGAAGTAAACATGTTTAATAGGGGGGAAAAAACGAATAGTCACCTCAGAGGGGGAGGTTTCCGCCAACATCGGCAACCCTCTTCTAGAAAACCGGGAGGGTAAAGATTTTTTGCGAAGATTTTCCCCTGTTTCCAGATCTTGTCTGACAACAAGTTGAAATCCCCGGGCAAAAAAAATTAATCCACCTTTCCAAAAAATTTTTTTGTTTTGTTTGATAACTTTTTAAATAAAGGAATTGGTCTATGTTAGGGGCCAAGTTTCATTTTAAAGGAAAACCTTGAATTAATTTCACAACCAAGATGACGTACCCCCCCCTCGGGATAAATAAAGGGGGGTGAGTAAAAAATTAAAGGAGACAAAATTTTTTAAACCTGCACTTTTTGGAAATGAAAAATAAAGAGTAAAAAATATTTGGGAATAGTTTATGTTTTGCCTGAAATTGGGTCCTCTTTGAAAGGGGGGTTTCCTGGATGAAATGCAACGTCGCCCCGATTTAAGAATTTTCTCTCCACAGTAGGGAGCGTTTTAAAGGGGAGAATTTACCCCCCCTTTACTTGAAAGTTTAAAAAATTTTTAAATCGTCAAAAAAGATCTGAAAAAGGAAAAGCTTTGGGATTTTAAAAGGGGCCCCTTTACATGGCCTGCACCCCGGACATCTGAAAAAATTTCCCACAAAGGTGTAAAGTAACGGGTTTGCCCACTTTTTTGGGGAAACAAACAACGAACCAAAAACATCATTTTTCAAACAAATAAATTTTAAAAGACTCTTTCATTCCAAAAACGGAAAGAATAGGGGGCAAAATCCTCCCTTGAACCTAGAGGGAGAAAGCAAACACTAGTGGCCGAGCAAACAGTAAGAAAAACAAAAGCCCCAAACCCAAACACCCAACCCAAATTTATTTAGAAAAAAGGGATATCAACAGCATCAGCCCAAGGCCTTTTCCCTTGATCTCTTTGCTCTATCAACCATAGGGGAGTGATCTTTTCCCGGGCCTATTTGTTTTTTCCCGGGACAGGGCTTGTATCAAAGAGGCAAGAAGATTCCAGTCTCACAACAGAAAACGGGCCTCCCTGGAATTTTTTCAGAAAAATTTGGGGCCCCTTCTTTGGTAATGAAAACCCTTCACGGGGAAGCCCCTCTATTTTGGATTTTTTTGGGTCTCTGAAATTTCCCTGGAAAAAAGGCTAAAAATTCTTTCCCCTGACATATTTTGCTAAGAGGGGTCGGGGAAAGATAAAGATCGACTGGAAACGGCCCAGGGAAGATTCGGTTTTTGGGAGAGCACGGGGGAATTCGTTCACAATATAAAAAGAATCTGCGAGGGTTTGTCCCTGGGGAAAACTTGTTGTGCAATTTCTTTGGTTTGGGGATCCTAGGGAATCCAAACAAATTGGAAAATCTATGAGGGAAGATTTTGGGTTTAAAAACCCAAAAGTCATCAGGTCGGTGGGGGAACATTAAAGGGGTTCAGGAAAGATATTTCGGGAAAACCAGGGAAACCTCCCCTTATTCCCGCCTGGACCGTTCCTCCAAGTCAAGGGAAATTTGGCAGCCAGGCGTTGCACTTCTTTTTCAAATTTCCATTTTTGGCATCGATCAGACTTTTTATAAAATTTTGCAAAGTCTGACTTTTTATTTTCTAGGGTGTTCAGTGCAGGATGCTAAGGAATAAAAAATTTTTGCTTTATTTTCACCAAATCATCGTTTGATGTCTGTTGTAAAGATGAACGGAAAAAGGAGAAAAGGGGGGGTTTCTACTTAAAAGGGTTTAGAGTCAAATTTTTTTTTTGGGGCCCCAAACCCGGGGGGAAGAAAAGGGGGGGGAAAAAAAATTTTTTTTTTTTGGGGGAAAAAAAAAAAAACCCTTTTTTTTTTTTTTTTTTTTTATTTTCTCCCCACCTTTTTTTTTTTTTTTTTTTTTTTTTTCCCCCTCTCTCCCTTTTTCCCCCAAAAAAAAAAAGGGGGGAAAAAAAAAAAAAAAGGGGTTTTAAAAAAAAAAGGAAAAAAAGGAAGGGGTTTAAAAAAAATTTCCCCGGCCCCCCCCCCCCTTTTTTTTTTAAAGGGGTTTTCAAGGGTTTTGGGGGGGGGGGGGGAAAAAAAAAAATTTTTGGGAAAAAAATTTTTTGGGCCCGGGGGGGGAAAAAAAAAACCCCCAACAAACCCCCCCTCCCCCCCCCAAAAAGGGGGGGAAAAGGGTTTTTGGGGGAAAAATGGGGGGTTTTGAGGGGGGAATGGGGCGGGCCCTTTTTAAAAACCCCCGGGGGGAAAAAATTTCCCCCAAAAAAAAAATTTGGGGGTTTGGGAAAAGGGGGCCCCCGGGGGGAAGGGGGCCGGCCCGGGCCCCAAAAACCCCCCCGGGGGCGGGGGCCCCCGGGGAAAAAAACCTTTTCCCAAAAAAATTTTTTCCCAAAGGGGGGAAAAAAAAAAAACCCAAAAAAAAAATTCCAAAAATTTTTAAACCCTTTTTTTTTTTAAACCCTTTTGGGGTTTTTCCCCCTTTTTCCCCCCCCCCCCCGGGGGGGGTTTTTTCCCCCCCCCCCCCCGGGCCCCCTTTTTTTTAAAAAAAAGGCCCCCCCCCCTTTTTTTTTTTTTGGGGGGAAAGGGGAAACCCCTTTTTTTTTTTTTTTTAAAAAAAAAACTTTTTTTTTTTGTATAAATTTTTTTTTAAAACCCCCAACCCCAAAAAATTTTTTAAAATTTTTTAAAATTTTAAATTTTTTTTTTTTTACCCCAAAAACCCTTTTAAAAAATTTTTTTTTAAAAACCCCCCCTTTTTTCCCCCCCCTTTTTTTTAAAAACCCAAACCCCGGGGAAAAATTTTTTTTTTTTCCTTTTTTTTTAAAAAGGGGGCCCCCCCTTTTTTTTTTCCTTTTTTTTTTAAAAAAAAAAAGGGGAAAAAAAATTTTTTTTTTTTAAAAAAGGCCCCTTTTTCCCTTGGGGCCCCCCCCTTTTTTCCTTTGAATTTTTTAAAAAATTTTTTCCCCCCCCAAACCCCCCCCCCAAAAAAACCCCCTTTTTTTCCCCTTTTAAAAAATTTCCTTTTGGGGGGGGGGGAATTTTTTTTTTTCCCCTTTTTTTAAAAACCCCCCCCCGGTTTTTAAAAAAGGGGGGCCCCTTTTAAAATTCAGGGGGGGTTTTTTGGAAAAAAAAGGGGTTTTTTCCGGAAAATTTTTTTTTTGGGGGGGGGGGTTTTTTTTTCCCCAACCCCCGGGGCCCGGGGGGGGAAAAGGCCCCCCCCTTTTTTTCCCCCAAGTTTTCCCTTTCCCCAAAAAAAATTTTTTTTTAAAAAAAATTTAAAAAATGGAAAAAGGGGCCCAAAAAAACCCCCCCCAAAAAAAAAAAAAAGGGGGTTTAAAAAAACCAAAAAAAAAATTTTTTTTTAAAAAAAAATTTAAAAAAACCCTTTAAAAAAATTTTAAAAAAAAAAAGTTTAAAAATTTTTAAAAAACCCAAAAAATTTTGGGGGGGGGTTTTTTAAAAAAATTTTAAAAAATTTTTTAAAAAAAAACCCCCCCCAAAAAAAAAAAAAAAACCCCCCCAAAAAAAAAAAAAAAATATTTAAAAAAAAAATTAAAAAAAAAAAGGGGGTTTTTTTTTTTCCCCAAAAGGGGGTTTTTTTAAAACCCGGGTTTTTTTTTGGGGGGGGGGGGGGGGGATGTTTCCCATTGTGGGGGGGGGGGGGGTTTGGGGAAAAAAGGGGAATTTGGGGGGGGGGGGGTTTGGGGGGGGGCTTTTGTTGGGGGGGGGGGGGGGTTTGTGCGGGCGTGGGGGGGGGTTTTTTGTTTGGGGGGGGGGGGGGGGAAAAGGGGGGGGGGGTTTTCCCGGGGGGGGGGGGGGTTGGGGGGGGGGGGTTTTGGGGGGGTTGGGGGGGGGGGGGGGTTTTTTGGTTGGGGGGGGGGGGGGGGGTGGTTTTTTTTTGGGGGGGGGGGGGGGGTTTTATTTTTTTGGGGGGGGGGGGGGGGGGGGTTTTGGGGGGGGGGGTTTGGGGGGGGGGGGGTTTTTGTTTGGGGGGGGTGGGGTTTTTTTTGGGGGGGGGGGGGGGGGGGGTGGGGGAAAAAAAGGGGGGGGGGGGGGGGGGGGGGGGGGGGGGGGGGGTTTTGGGGGGGGTTTTGGGGGGGTTTGGGGGGGGGGGGGGGGGGGGTTGGTTGGGGGGGGGGGGGCGGGGGGGGGTTTTTTGGGGGGGGGGTTTTGGGGGGGGGGGGGGGGGTGAATTGGGGGGGGGGGGGGGGGGGGGGGGGGGGGGGGGAATTGGGGGGGGGGTTTGGGGGAAAAAGGGGTTGGGGGGGTTTTGGGGGGGGGTTTTGGGGGGGGGGGTTTTGGGGGGGGGGGGGGGGGGGTTGGGGGGGGGGGGGTGGGGGGGTTTTTGGGTTTTGGGGGGGGGGGGGGGGGCCCCCTTTTAAGGGGGGGGGGTTTTTTGGGGGGGGGGGTTTTTATTTTGGGGGGGGGGGGGTTTTTTTGGGGGGGGAAAAGGGGGGGGGCCCGGGGCTTTTGGGGGGGGGTTTTTTTTTTTTGGGGGGGGGGGGGGGCTGGTGGTTTTTTTTTGGGGGGGGGGGGGGTTTGGGGGGGGGGGGGGATTTTTGTGGGGGGGGGGGTTTTTTGGGGGGGGGTGTTGGGGTGGGGGGTGTTTTTTAGGGGGGGGGGGGGGGGGGGGGGGAAAAAAGGGGGGGGGGGAAAAAAATCTGATATTTCAGACATCTCCCCATCCCAAACAACGAGGATATCATCAACTAATCATCCATACCAGTGAATACATTTAGAAAAGGGATTCTCCACAGAAAAAATATACCTAGATTCCACCATGACATGTAGAGGTTAGCCAGTGAGGGTGAAAATTTCGCCCTCATTGGAGTCCCACATGTCTGAAGGAGAAACTGTCCATCAAATTGAAAGAAATTGTGTTTAAGAAGATAAGACACTGGGCGGTATGTATGAACGGGGCTGCGCCAGAAGTCTGGCGTCTTTACAGCCCGAAAACTGGCGCAGCCCTGTATGCTATATTTTTACATTGCCCATACGCCAGTATCAGTGCCCGCGGCACTTTGTAATGCGCCTGATTTTGAGGGGCATGTGGGAGGCGGGGCACACCAGAACTGTACGAAGCTATAGATTTATAGCTTAAGTATAGCAATTCTAGGCGCATTACTGCTGGAACAGGTAAACCACTTTGAAAGTGGTTTACCTGAGCCAGAATTGTCATCGTAGCGATAAAATGTGCCTGATTTATGACCCGCAGTAGGTCGGGTTCATAAATCAGGTGAATTCTACAGTATTATAATGCGCATGAAAATTGGCATCTAAACGCCAAAAATCATACATGTCACCCACAATCTCTATTATGTGCTCCATAAGATCTTCTGAGTAAAAACTATAATTTTACTGATGGTACTCTATTGCTACCAAACCTTTATCATGTGGAATGCACAAATATAGACACATCACATGTGTGCTTATATTGTACATGAAACTCCAATAAATATTTACTTTTTTAATTTACATTGGTGCTGCTCTTATACCGTAATATACGGCTTCAACAACTTTGCAACAACCAGTTATGCCTCCTGGCTTTATCCGTGTACATACATGCTATTATCCAAAAAGCCTACATAGGTGGGCTGGGAACTGTTGATGTATATGAAATTATTTAATAAATGTCATACCTACAGCATTATGTGTTTGGCCAAAAACTGCCACTGACAAAAAAAAAAAAAAAAACGCACCCAAAAGTCCCAGAAAGAGAAAAACAAAGTATGTAGGGTGTTTTATAGTTCTCTACTGAGGACGATTAACGGGGATAGTTACAGCATTCTGTTAGAGGTATAAGTGTAAGCAGAGCCTAAGCTGCAGCTGTGCATCTGAGTAGTGATAAATGAGCAGTAAAAAGTTTGAGTTCGAGTCGAATTTGAACTTAGAGGCATTCAGTTCGATGTTCGAGTCGAACTCGAATTCAAACCCCATTAAAATCAATGGGAAAAGATGCTCGGGTTAATTTTTATACCTATGCAGGTGAGGAGAAGCTGTAATTACCATCCGGAAGAGTAAACTAGATACGTGGAACAACTTAGTGAAAAAAAAATTGGGCTCTAAGAGTCACAGAAAAAATTGAGAGGTTAAAATACTTCATTCCTTTCAATGGCTAATTGAAAAGATGAGGACAGCTTGCAAGCAGGGGCGTAGCTATAGGAGGTGCAGTAGTAGCAGCTGCTACGGGGCCCTGCATCCTGAAGGGGCCAAAAAGCCCCTTTGACACATAAGAAGACACCGGTATTGGAAATGGAACATGGTAACTGGCAGGAGCCCCATTTCACTTTTTGCACCAGGGCCCAAGAACCTGTGATATATGTGGTGGCAGCAAGAACATCCCAACAGGGAACATGGAGGTTCAGCAGGCAGGGGCGTAGTTATAGGGGGTGCAGTGGTAGGCAGTGCTGCCATGTGTCATCTATTAACCATTTCAGGGCCCCATACAGCCAAATCAAATGGGGCCCCCACCCATTACTAGTTCATATTTATTAACATATCAGTGGGCCCCTTTTTAATGAAGGCCCTTGACAGGAGTACTGTCCATGCTGCCTTAATGGCACCCCTACCAGTTACCATGTGCCATTTCCAATACCGGTGTCTTCTTATGTGTCAAAGGGGCTTTTGGGCCCCCTGAGAATGCAAGGCCCCGTAACGGCTGCTACCGCTGCACCCCTTATAACAGGCATCCTCAAACTGCGGCCCTCCAGCTGTTGGGAAACTACAACTCCCATCATTCCTACTGTTATAGATTATATAAATGCATGATGGGAGTTGTAGTTTCCCAACAGCTGGAGGGCCGCAGTTTGAGGATGCCTGCCTTATAACTACGCCCCTGTCAGCTGAACCTTCATGTTCCCCGTTGGGATGTTCTTGCTGCCACCACATACAGGGGTGCCAATAGGGCAGTACCCTTGTCAGGGGCCCTAATCAAAAAGGGGCCCACTGATATGTTAAAAAATAGGAACTACTAATGGGTGGAGGCCCATTTGCTGCTACCGCTGCATCTCCTATAGCTACGCCCCTGCTTGCAAGCTGTCCTCATCTTTTCAATTAGCCATTGAAAGGAATGAAGTATTTTAACCTCTCAATTTTTTCTATGACTCTAAGAGCCCAATTTTTTTGGGCTGTATGGGGCCCTGAATCGTTTAATAGATGACTGATGGTAGCCCTGGTAACGGGTGGGGAGAGGGGGGAAGGGGACAATTTCTCTTGTTGCGACAGGGCCCAAGAACTTGTGGGACTGTAGAGTTGGGGACTGTAGAAGGGATAGTATTGTACTGCGTTTTATAATTGTATCTGTGTATCTCTTTTTTTGTAACATCCCCGTGAGTTCCATGATTGACAATGCTGTCCAGTGCACATCCTGTGCAATGTATGCTATTCTTGAACAACAGTTCGAGGGTCCATTCTGCTGTGCGAGATGTGTGCACACGGCACATTTGGAAGCCCGTATCCTGGATCTAAATGAGCAAGTGGCAACACTGAGATCAATTGCCAACTTGGAAGCGAGTTTGCTGCTCACTGAACAATCACTCGTAGGTGTAGGTGCTGGGGAGGATGGCAGCATGGAGGTGCAGGAACATGAGGCAGCTAGCTGGGTAAGGGGAAAGAAGGATAGAGGGAAAAGAGTCAGGAAGGCTATTCCTGATCTGGTCCACCCCAACAAATTAGCAGATGAGGGGGATTTCAGCTCAGAAATAGCACTGCTGCAGCAAGACACTACCCCTGTCTGCTCCAGTACAGTGGGTAATAGGAGTGCAGAGCAGGCTAGACAGGTGCTGTAGTTGGAGACTCCATTATCAGGGGAACAGACAGGGCAATCTGTAACAAAGGCCGGGATCGTCAAACAGTATGTTGTTTACCTGGGGCCCGAATTCGACATATCGTGGATCAGATTGACAGATTGCTGGGTAGGGCTGGTGAGAATCCAGCTGTCATGGTGCATAAACATGGTGTCATGTCCTTAAAAAATATTTCAGGGAATTAGGCCAAAAGCTCAAGGCAAGGAGCTCCAACGTAATATTTTCAGAAATATCACCTGTTCCATGGCCCACACCCGAAAGGCAGTGGAAGATTAGAGAGATGAAAAAGTGGCTCAAATTGGTGTAGGAAAGAGGGATTTGGGTTTTTGGAGAACTGGGCAGACTTCTGTCTTGGCTACAGACGGGCTGCACCTAAATGGGGAAGGTGCAGCTGTATTGGGGGACAAAATGGCCAGAAAGTTGGAGGAATATTTAAACAAGGGACTTGGGGGGAGGGCAACTACAAAGATTGCGTGCAAGACAGTGGAGATAGAGAGCTGGAAATTAGGAATAAAACAGGGGTTGGAGTGGAGGGAGGGGGTGTAAACTGAAAAATCTCTAAATTGCATGCTGACCAATGCCAGGAGTCTGACCAACAAAATAAATGAAGTAGAATTATTAATTGCTGAAGAAAAATATGACATAGTGGGGATAACTGTGACATGGTTGGACGAGAGCTACGACTGGGCGGTTAACTTCTAGGGTTACAGTTTATTTAGAAGGAAAACACCGGAAGGGGGGAGTTGTATGTCTCTTTGTAAAATCCTGTCTGAAGCCAACACTGCGGAAAGATATAGATACAGGGAAAGAGCATGTGGAGTCATTGTGGGTTGATATACAGGGGGGTAATAACAATAATATAATTCTAATAGGGGTCTGCTATAGGCCCCCCAAAATATAACAGAACCCACAGAAGATGTGCTCCTCAGGCAAATAGATGAGGCGGCTAATCAGAATGAGGTTGTTATTATGCGTGACTTTAACTACCCAGACATAAATTGGGAAACTGAAACCTGTAGCTCTCATAAAGAAAACAGGTTTTTGTCAATAACTAAAGATAATTACCTTTCCCAAATGGTGCAGGAACCGACCGACTAGAGGAAAGGCTAGACTTAATATTGACTAATAGACCTGACAGAGAAACAAAGGTTCAGGTTGGGGGCACCTAGGAAATAGTGACCATAATATAATAAATTTCCATTTATCCTCAATAGAGTTGTTTGTCGAGGATCCACAAAAACACTGAATATTAGGAAAGCTAATTTTACTCTGCTTAGGGAGGCCCTAAACAGTATTGACTGGAACAAGGTGTTTAAAAATAGTAGAACAAATAATAAATGGGAGATTTTTAAAAACATCTTAGGCGCCCACTGTGAGAGGTACATACCTTATGGTAATAAAATTATTAGAAACAGGAAAAACCCAATGTGGATCAACAGAGATGTAACGGAGGCAATAAAAAACAAATAGAAAGCATTTCAGCTAATAAAATGGCAGGGCAGTGAAGAGGCACTAAAAAACTAAAAGGAAAAAAATAAAATATGTAAGATAATTATAAAGGTAGCAAAACTACAGACAGAAAGACATATTGCCATAGAAAGTAAAACTAACCCCAAAATATTTTTTAGCTATATAAATAGTGAAAAGATTAAAACAGAAAATGTTGGCCCTTTGAAAAGTACTGACGGAGGTATTGTGGAGGGTGATGAGAAAAAAGCAAACCTATAAAACAATTTTTTCTCCACTGTATTTACCGAGGAAGATGACCTTCCTGTTGATGAGCAGAGGGATGAGGTAAACTCCAACTTAAATGTTTCTTGTCTAACCCAGGAAGAATTGCAGCTCAGTCTTAAAAAGAATAAAATAGACAAATCACCAGGTCATGATGGTATACACCCCCATGTCCAAATGGAGTTAAGTAATATCATAGATAGGCCCGTATTCTTAATATTTATGGACTGTATAATAATAGGGTATGTCCCAACGGATTGGCGCATAGCAAAATATTCAAAAAAGGGTCAAAAAGTGATCCTAGAAACTATAGGACGGTAAGATTAACCTCTGTTGTGGGTAAAATGTTTGAAGGTTTTCTAAGAGATGCTATCCTGGACTATCTCACTGAAAATAAATGTATAACGCCGTTCCAGCATGGGTTTATGAAGGATTGGTCCTGTCAAACAAATCTCATCAGGAAGTTAGTTCTAGACTGGATCAGGGTGAGACAATGGATGTCATATATTTAGATTTTTCTAAAGCATTTGATACTGTGCCACATAAAAGGTTGGTAAGTAAAATGAGAATGCTTGGACTGGGGGAAAATGTGTGCAAGTGGGTAAGCAACTTGCTCAGTGATAGAAAACAAAGGGTGGTAATTAACGGTACGTACTTCTTGTTACTAGTGGGGTACCAATCGGGTTCAGTATTATGCCCTATGCTCTTTAATATTTTCATTAATGATCTTACACATGGATTGCACTGTAGAATATTGATCTTTGCAAATGATATTAAGCTCTGTAATGTAATCAACACAATAGAGGATAATGTATTATTACAAAGGGATCTGGATAAGTTGGAGGCCTGGGCAGAGAAATGGCAGATGATGTTTAACACAGATAAATGCATGGTTATCACATGGGGAAGAAAAATCCATTACATGATTACAAGTTAAATGGAAAAACGCTGGGTAAAAGTGACATGGAGAAGGACTTGGGAATCCTGATGGACAGTAAACTTAATTTTAGCAGCCAGTGTCAGGCATAGATGCACAGGGCATAGATGCACATGATGAGAACATTATTCTCCATTATACAAGTCACTGGTTAGACCACACATGGAATATTTTGTACAGTTTTGGGCACCAGTGCACAGGAAAGACATTGTAGAGCTTGAGCTGGTACAAAGGCGGGCAACAAAAATAATAAAAGGACTGGGTGGCCTACAATACCCAGAAAGATTAGCAAGATTAGGGTTAATTAGTTTAGAGAAAAGAATAGCAATAGAATACAATTTTCAGAAGCAGCAGGCACAGGAACTACAGACATGAGATGTAGTGTAGTTTAAATGTGTATGTGCTACAGTTTACTAGTCAGTGACATCGGCAATCGAGGCAACAAAATGGTCATAGATCCACGCTTGATTCATTTTAATGAATTTCAAATGATCCACATTGTCAGGGGAAAGACGGATACGTTTATCAGTTATCACCCGGCCAGCTGTACTGAATGTGCGTTCCGAGATAACGCTGGCTGCTGAGCAGAATAAAACTTCTATGGTGTGTCAAGAAAGCTCAAGCCATTCATTCAGTTTGGACACCTAGAAGTGAGGTGGTAAAAAACTATTGCAAAATGTCACCCAGTAGGTTTCTGTTACACTGCCTGCTTCTGCTGTGGCTATTTGTCATTCTACTGCTGCCGCGTTGCTGACGTTGTTCCACCGTGACATTAGAATGTGAAGGCGCAAAATATGTCTCGAGTTGGTCAATGAGCACTGTCTCAGATTCCTGCATTCTACTGTCAATTTCTGTGGGTAGAAGGAAATTGCTCACTTTTATCTTGTAACATGGATCAAGGAAGGTGGCCATCCAGTAATCGCTGTTCATTTTTATTGCCTTGATGCGTGGATCATGTTGCAGGTAATGTAACATCCAAGCACTCATGTGCAAGATGCTGCCGGGATCTTCCAAGCCTCTCGGTCGAGCGGCACTAACGGGATCATCCTCCTCTTCCTCCTCCTCCTGTAATCTGTGCCAACCTCTTACCACTGAAGGGTAATCAGTACCAGCCTTCTCATCCTCCTCCACTTCCTCATCCTGACCGCCACCAGAGCCCTGGCTAGCCTCATGCGCTCTACTCTGTATGCTGAACTGCTGTCCTGCACCCGCCCTTGACCTAGAACCAACACCTTAAGAAGACTTATACAATTGCAAAAGAGTCGGGCCTTCTAATCTTCTGGCAAGTAAGGTTCTTTGTCCGCCTCCTCCTCCATCACTGCTGGGAACTGCTGCCGCAGAGTGCCTAACGCATGTTCCAGTAAAAATATAACCACAACGGTCATGCTGACAATGGCATCATCTCGACTGACCATTTTGGTGGCCTCTTCAAAAAACTGCCAAGGATGTTGCAGAGATCCTCCACCTGTCTCCACTCTCTGTGGGTCAACACCCTGAGGTCCGCACCACTGCTAGTCAGGCCATGTGACATTTTATACTGCATAATGGCATTACACTGCTGCCACAATTGCTGGAGCATGTGGAGGGTGGAATTCTAGCGTGTTGCCTCATCACATATCAGACGGTGGACGGGGAGGCCCAGATCACGCTGCAACGCTGCTAGTCGTACCGAAGCAGATTGCAAACACCGGAAGTGTGAGCTAAGACCTCGAGCCTTCCTCAGCAGACAGTCATGACCTGGGTAGCACCTGAGAAATTTCTGCACAACCAGGTTCATGACGTGTGCCAGGCAAGGGATGTGCGTAAGTCTACCGATCCTAAGAGCAGCAAGGAGATTTCTCCATTTTTGCACACCACCTTACCTGGCGCCAGGTTCTTAGCACCCAGCCACAGGTCGGTTTGACTGCACAGAGCCATCCAAGACAAATTAATTTGAAAATGTCTGGTTTCCCTTGGCATGAGCTCGCCAGCTGCTTCTCAACAGACCATGTTGGATCCACAATTTCATCATCATCACATGTGACTTCCTCTTTCTGGCAGTCCTCAAGCTGCGGGCTAGAATCCACAGGCACTACGAGGCATTGCTGATCGCTGACCACTAGGCATTTCTGCCGACGGACCAGCTTCCTTCTCCTCCGCTAAGGGCATCAGCGATTGGGTGTCAAAGCAGAGAAAATCATCCTCTTTGTCCCCTTGATCTTTTGAAATGCCTTGTGACCCCAACCACATTGTGTCATCAAAGAGCTCTTCAGAATATTGATTATCTAGAGCGCTTTGTATATTGGGTTGTGACATTCGGCCCGTGTTCACTTCAGGTTGGACTCAATGATGATGATGATATTTGTGGCCGTGATTGAGAGGAAGAGGAGTTAAAACCGCTGGATGCAGGGTCTGTTAACCACTGAAGAACAGATTGGCGATGCTCTTCAGTGATGAGACTCACAAGGAACCGAGCAAGCGATGACAGGCCTGATGGTCCTGCAACTGACAATGTGCTCACTTGTGTATTGTCCGGAGCACTGGAAGGAGTGCCTTGTCTCGTACCTCTATCTCTACTTCCTATGCCCTTCGTTGCTCGATTACCACCTCTAGTTCTCTCCATGTTCAAAAGATAAATATTATAGTTCTGCAAAAAATGACCTTTTCTCCATTCAAAATAATTTTCACCAAGCAACAACTACTTGAAATAGATTTCTTTCTATAGGAAATGTGGTAAGGGTGTGTTATGCAATAACTGAACCCCCAAAACTTCAAAAATGAACTTTTGGGCACTGAGAATGATTATATGAGAGTTAGGCATTATGTGAGACTGCAAATGTCACCAAATAACAGCTTCTGGGTGTGGGAAGGATGCAGCCAACAATACAAAACTCCATAACTATTGCTGTCTATGATTCCCTAAACTTGCTGTACACCCCCCTAACTAACTTCCTAACTAATCTAAATAGCAGCTTTTCCTGTGTAAAATCGCTAAGAAACAAATCTTGTGCCTGCTTGCATGCAAGCAAGTACATAGAGAGCAGTCTCTACAGTACAGGGAGTGAGCTGGAAATGGCGTTCACAAGGTAATACAGTGAAATATATATAACATGGTAATGTGATTTTAGCAGCCAGTGAGAGCCCTACACCTCAGCGATGACGTTTTTGACACTTCTCTGTGCTCTGCACTGATTGGATGGCTGCCAAAAGTGCAGGAAGCAGCTAAATTTAAACTGAAACTGACGTATCGAACGTGCATGTCGAATGCGAATTTTACTCGAACAAACAGTAAAAAATTCGGTTTGCGTTCTAAAAAAAATCAAGAAGTTCGACTCAAACTTAACTTACCTCAAACAGTTCAATCAACACTGCATCTGAGTAGCTTTTTGTGGTCCTCTACATACTCCTTTTTGTGAGAACTACAAGTTTCAGTATTTGTGTATACTGGCCCTTATTTATCATTCTGTTCACATCAAATCGCACAAGTAAAAATGTCACACATAACATTGTGTAGGTCAACTGTTGAAATTTGGGTAGGTCAAGTCCTGAAAAGGAA
The DNA here is from genome assembly GCA_025379985.1 of Phyllomedusa bahiana. NCBI lineage: Eukaryota > Metazoa > Chordata > Amphibia > Anura > Hylidae > Phyllomedusa > Phyllomedusa bahiana. The sequence continues at coordinate 29,492 of JAODAL010047326.1, forward strand.
TGTTTAAATCTGTTGCAAATTAATGGCAGTAATGTATGGTTTCTCACAGCAGATCCAAAAAGAAATCCAGTCAGATCATTCTAATGCACCAGATGTAGGGTGCAGATTTGTTATACCTTTGTCATTTTTTTTTTTATTTTGCTTTGTTTCACCATTTTCTTAGACCAAAAACATTTTTATTTTATGTTTATGCAGTGTGACGCTTCACTCACTCTTGTTTGGCCACCCTCTTGATTCGGCCAGGGGGTATTCCACTCGTGGATCGCTGTCCTTTGGTAGAACGGTTGGAACTCTGACACAGGCATTTGTTTAACACTGGCCTCAGGCAGCTATATTAGCCAGGACACAGGAAAACAAACACATAAAACAAACTCCTCAGCTGTTGTCAGGGACCGGTCAGGGACACACACACAGACAAGTGGGCCCTGACTCTGATCCCAGTCCCTGTCCCTGCCTTTTGGGGAACCCACTCCCCAACAGGCCGGGCCCCCAAACCGAAGACTGAAGCTCACTGATATAAGTGTGACATAGACGGGCAAACAGACACCAA
>JAODAL010047327.1:0-30041 GCA_025379985.1 Phyllomedusa bahiana
CCGCTACGTTTCCTGACCTTTCCTGTTTGCCGCCTGCCCTGGCCATCTGCCTGTATCTGACTACTAACCTCTGCCGCCTGCCGTGACCTCCTGCCTGTCTGACTACGCCTTTGGATTCCGATTCTGTACCTCGCAGTACTCCGGCCGCCATCGCAAGCCAGTCACGTCAGGGGTAACGACCTGGTAGCCTCATGCCGCAGCAAGTCCATCCCGCTTTGCGGAGGGCTCTGGTGAATACCGGGGGCTACTTAGACTCCGTTCCCTGGCGTGGCTTAGCTACCATCGCTTGCGGTGGTCCAGCGGATCCACCGAATCGTCACAACGTGCATGGGAGGTTCGGATGATTGAGGAATGTAATCTGATATCATCAGCAGAGCGGAGAGAGTGGGTAGGGTGGTAGACAGAGATGAGGAAGGAGATGTAGGGGGGTGCAGCGCTGTGGAGAGCTTTATGGGCGAGTGTGATGAGTTTATATTGTATCCTGTACTGAATGGGCAACCAGTGCAGTGACTGACAAAGGGTAGAGGCATCAGTGTAGCGGCTGGAAAGACAGACAAGCCTGGCTGGTGCATTCAGGACAGATTGAAGAGGGGAGAGTTTGCACAGAGGGAGACCGATAAGCAAGGAGTTACAGTAGTCAAGACGAGAATAAATAAGAGCAACAATGAGAGTTTGAGTTGTTTTCACAGTGAGAAAAGGACGGATTCTGGAAATGTCCTTGAGGTGCAGGTGACAGAAGCGGACGAGGGACTGGATATAGGGGGTGAAAGACAGATCAGAATCTAGTATAACCCCCAGACAGTGGGCCTGCTGCCTCGGAGTTATGGTGGTGCCACATACTGAGACAGAAATAGCAGGGTAAGGTCGGTTAGTAGATGGCGGGATGACTAGAAGTTCAGTTTTAGTGAGGTTTAGTTTGAGATAGAGAGAGGACATGATGTCAGAGACAGCGGCCAGACAGTCACTGGTGTTTTGTAGCAGAGCAGGAGTGATGTCTCAGGAGGAGGTGTATAATTGAGTGTCATCTGCATAGAGATGTTACTGGAAGCCAAATCTGCTGATTGTTTGTCCAATGGGGGCTGTGTAGATAGAAAAGCGGAGAGGACCGAGAACGGATCCCTGAGGAACCCCGACTGCAAGAGGAAGAGGAGAGGAGGTAGATCCTGCAAATGAGACACTGAAGGAGCAGTCAGAGAGATAGGATGAGAACCAAGAGAGAGCGGTGTCCTGGAGGCCAATGGCACCGAGCATGCCGAGGAGAAGATGGTGATCCAGTGTCAAATGCTACAGAGAGATCCAGAAGAAGCAACAACGAGTAGTTGCCCTGAGATTTAGCAGTGAGGCGATAATGTGAGACTTTAGCTAGAGCAGTTTCTGTGGAGTGCAGGGTGCGGAAACCTGATTGTAGAGGATCGAGAAGAGAGTTAACAGAGAGATAGTGGATTAGGCGAGAGTAGACCAAGCGTTCCAGGAGTTCAGAGATGAAGGGCAGGTTAGAGACTGGTCAGTAATTGGCAGCGCAGGATGGGTCCAGAGAGGGCTTTTTCAGTAAAGGAGTTATAACAGTGTGTTTAAAGGAAGATGGAAAAATCCCAGTGGAGAGAGAGAGGTTATAGATTGTAGTTATGTGAGAGAGGACCGATGGAGAAATGGACTGGACAAGGTGAGAGGCAATGGGGTCACTAGAGCAGGTGGTGGGGCGAGCAGACAGGAGACGGCTGGACACTTCTTCTTCTGTCGTTGGGTCAAGAGCTGAGAGTAGGCTGGGGGATGTGTGGGGAGGGACCAGATGGGTGCTGATTGGGGTTTGAGATGAGATGTTTTGCCGGATTCTGTCAATATTCTCTTTGAAATGAGTGGCCAGGTCTCATGCCCCAGTTACAGAGGTCAGTAACTGGGGCATGAGCTTTAGGCCTGAGAAGGGAGTGAATGGTGTCACACAGGTGTTTTGGGTTGTTGTGTAAGGTTGATATGAAGGAGGTGAAATATTTTTGTTTGGCGCAGTGAAGGGCGGTGTGGTAAGTCCTGAGCATGAATTTGCAGTGGAGAAAGTCTGCAGGTAGCTTCGACTTTCTCCACAGACGCTCAGCACACCTGGAACAGCGCTGCAAATGGCGAGTCTGAGGCGTGTGCCAAGGCTGACTCTGGTGGGTCGATGTGCGAGTGGTGCCAAAATGTCCAGAGTGGTTGTGAGAGTTTCACTGTAATGTTTGACAGCCTGGTCAGGACAGGAGAGGGAGGAGATTGGAGGCAGTGAGGACTGTATGGTGTCTGTAAGTTCCTGGGTATTAATGGAGCGGATGTTTCTGAATGGGTGATGGGCAGGTGTGTCTAGAGATGGGTGAGAATTAGTAATAGTGAAGGAGATAAGGTTGTGATCAGAGAGAGTATAAGGAGAATTATTAAAATTAGAGATTGAGGAACGATCCTGTATAATATATTATACCTAGGAAATCATGCAGTTTTCTTATATACAGTACAATACTGTGCAAATATTTTAGACAGGGGTGGACAAAATGCTGCAAAAACTGTACTAGATGTCTACTATTAGGCAAGTGACTGATTGGCTCCGGATTTTTTTTTGCACCAGAACAATAACTTCAAACATATAGCCTATGTCATTAGAACTATCTACATTGTAATCAAGGAGTTCTGGAAGTAATTAGAGATGGGCGAATCGATTCTAACAAAGTGGAATTCGTTAAGAATTTCAGGAAAACTTCGATTCTGAATGAAGTCGAAGTTTGAGGGGATTCGCGGGAACGAAGCGTGCTTTTGATTGATAAAATGGCTGCGAGCACATGGTGTTACATGGGGCAAAGAACTCTGGGAGGAAGAAGGGCATAGCCAACATGACATGTGCAGAGATGAAGCCAATCAGAGACCGGCGGGATTCTGTGACGTCACCGCACTATATAAGTCCGGGCGCGACGCTGGGAGCTCATACCGCTCTCACTGTACTGATTAGGGAAGGTGCTGCCACGGCTGCTAATGATATCTCTTACTAAAGAACTCCTTTTTATACAGCGATTTTTGGGGGGTGACACAGCTTGTCTCAGAGACTGCTTCTCTTAACGTTCTAATTCTGATTTTGTGGGGTATTGAAACTGAAGTCCAGTGTGCGTCCAGTGCAGCTGCATATACATTTTAATGCTATCTGCTCACAGCACATTGAATATCCAAGGGTTATCTAAGCCTGTTCCTGTTGTATTCATTTAAAGAAACAGCGTTTTTACAATCCAAATACCACTTCATTTTTGGTTGCTCAATTCTTTTGCACAATTTTATGCCCGTAGCATAATTCATATCCGAAGGTTAATTAAGCCTGTTTGTGCTTTTACATTCAGTAAAATACACAGTGTTTTTAAACGACACATACAAGTAAATTTTTCTTGCCCATTTGTGGAGAGCAATTTATATCCAAGGGTTACCCAAGCTTGTTACTGGGTTCATTTGGAGTCAAATACAGGGTGTGTATTTATCATATACAGATATCTTCATCAAACAGTGTCTGTACATTTTAGAACAAACAGTATGTCAGACAGAGAGGTGGCAGGCTCTTCACCTGCGAGTGGCAGTGGCACAAACATTCCTGGAGCAGATTGAGGTCGCAGCACAGCAAGGGGACGTCGCAGCAGGGGTCACTCGGTGAGGCCACAACTGCTGCTGTCATCTAGCGGCTCTGTTGACCAGTAACCCAAGGGTTTTTGATTGGTTGACTAGGTCATCCACTTCCTCCCAGATGACATCTGACAACCCCAGCCAAGAGACGGTGGGAACGTCAGACACAACCCTTAGTTGGCATGGCCCGGGAGCGGGTCAGCGGCCCTCACCTGTCCTCAACCCGCCTCTGTCCCATCCGGTTCCCTCAGCCAGAGATCTACTATGTGGTCTGGGCTCAGCGCCACTATATAGCGAGGATGAACAATTTGAGGAGGGCAGTCAGCAGCTACTTGGCAGAGAAGAAATGGGGCCAATATCGCCTGCTTTTTGCAGTAGGCGGCAAAGTATAAATGTGGAGAGTGGCTTGGGAGGTCATGTTGTGAGGGGTCAGCCTCTGCATACCCAGACCGGTGATGAGGACAGCAGTGACGATGAAACACAAATAGATGATGATGTAGTAGACCACACTTGGGAGCCGGGTGAGGCAAGAGCTTCATCATCGTCAGGAGAAGAAGGCGTCAGCTTGCGCGTCAGGCAGCGGCGCAGCCAGCAAGTGCGTTGTGTGGCCGTGAGTCAGCAGGATAGCAGCAGTGTGAGGTCGGGAGCCAAGCGGCCATGGGGTAAAAAACCCGCTTCGCAGGTCCAAGAAAGTAGCGGCACAGGGGCTCAGCAAGGCAGCGGCTGTAGTAGTCACTCAGTGCAGAGCGTTGGCGGTAAAATCAGAAACTCCGCGGTGTGGCAGTTCTTTGCTAAGACACCGGAGGAGCCGAATATGGGTATATGGGTATATGTAGAATCTCTAGGCAGAAAGTGAAGCGTGGCCAGGGAGCTAACGTTGGCACCACGGCCCTGCGTCAACATATGCAGTGTCACCATCCGGTGGCCTGGGAGAAACATGGCTCAGATGTAGTGGTCCATCCTGCCGCCGCAGCAACAGCAGCGCCCAGTGGCACGCATGCTATTTCACCCAGTCAAGGCTCCACCCCCTATGCAGAAGGGAGCTGTTTCTCTTTGCCATTATCTCCCGGTCCAGATGCTCCTGCTCCTCGCTACTCATGGCACCAGCAGTTGTTCAGCGAGACGTTTTCAAAGAGACAACAGTATGCGTCCAACCATCCTAAGGTGCAGAAGCTGACCGTGCTCCTGTCCAAGTTGTTGGTACTGTAGTCCCACCCTTTCCAAATGGTGGACTCTGCACCGTTAAGAGACCTTATGGCTTGTGCCGATCCGAGATGGAGAGTTCCAAGCCGTAATTTCTTTTCCAAAAAGGCAGTACCAGCACTTCATAAATATGTAGAACAGAAGGTGGGCCAGTCCTTGAGCTTATCAGTTTGTTCCAAGGTGCACGGCAGCGCGGACGTCTGGAGCTGTAACTACGGTCAGGGCCAGTACATGTCCTTTATGGCCCACTGGGTGAATGTGCTTCCTGCCCAGGCACACCAACAACTTGGACAGGAGACGGCGCTTTCTCCTCCACGTTGCCAAACTATGGCTCCTGCTCCAATGTCTTCCTCCTCCACCACCACCACCATCTCAGCCTCCACAAGTACTGCTCCATCATACCACATGTGTAGGGCACAGCGGTGTCACGCAGTTCTACACCTGGCTTGCCTCGGTGAACAAAGTCACACAGGGGAGGAACTGCTCCGCGTCATGCAGCAAGAAATCGATGTGTGGCTTTCTCCGTGCCAACTGAAAATCGGAACCATGGTGACGGACAATGGGAGGAACATGGTGTCCGCGCTGCACCGAGGAGGGATGGTCCATGCGCCCTGCATGGCGCACGTGTTCAATCTGGTTGTGAAAAGGTTCCTGAAGTCTTCCACCGATCTTCAGAAGATTCTGAAAATGGCCAGGAAACTGTGCATGCACTTCATCCATTCCTACAAAGCCAGGAACACCCTCCTCGAGTTGCAGCGCAGAATGGCCTCCCCAACACGCTCTGATATGCGCTGTTTCCACCCGCTGGAATTCCAGCCTGCACATGTTGGACCGACTGTATGAACAGAGAAAGGCCATTAACGATTTTTTGATGATCCAGGCGGACAGAAGTACTCCCCTGTGTAACTTTGATGTCAGCCAGTGGCAGCTCATGCGTGACACCTGCCGTTTGTTGAGGCCATTCGAAGAATGTCATTTTGCCACTGTCTGACCTCATGCTGCTGCTACCGTAAACTCCACACTGTGTCATTGTGCCACTCTGTGGCCTATTCCTGTTTTTGCCACCTCCAGGATGTCATTGTGCCACTCTCTGACCTCATGTTGCTGCTGTGGCTGCTGCCGTAACCTCCACACTGTGTCATTATGCCACTCTGTGGCCTACTGTTTTTGCCACCTCCAGAATGTGATTGTGCCCCTTTCTGACCTCATGCTGCTGCTGTGGCTGCTGCCGTGACCTAGACACTGTGTCATTGTGCCACTGTGTGGCCTATTCCTGTTTTTGCCACCTCCAGAATGTCATTGTGCCACTCTCTGACCTCATGCTGCTGCCGCCGTCACCTCCACTCTCTGTCATTATGCCACTCTGTGGCCTACTACTGTTTTGCCACCTCCAGAATGTCATTTTTGCCACTGTCTGCCTCAATGGCTGCTGCTGCTGTGACCTCGACACTGTGTCATTGTGCCACTCTGTGGCCTACTCCAGTTTTTGCCACCTCCAGAATGTCATTGTGCCACTGTCTGACCTCATGTTGCTGCTACTGTGACCTCCACACTGTGTCATTGTGCCACTCTGTGGCCTACTCCAGTTTTTGCAACCTCCAGAATGTCATTGTGCCACTGTCTGACCTCTTGCTGCTGGTGTTGCTGCTTTCGTGACCTCCACTCTGTGTCCATTGGGGCCACTCCTGTTTTGGCCTACTCCCCCATGTTTTTGCCACCTCCAGAAAGAAGTCATTTGCCCTCCCTGACTTCAGGGCTTGTGATGTGGCCTACTGCCGTGCCCTCCAACATTGTGTAATTGTGCTCACTCCTGTGGCCTACTACCATTTTTGTGCCACCTACAGTATGTCATTGTGCCACTGTCTGACCTCATGCTGCTGCTACCGTGACCTCCACACTGTGTCATTGTGCCACTCTGTGGCCTACTCTAGTTTTTGCCACCTCCAGAATGTCATTGTTCACACTGTCTGCCTCATGTTTTGCTGCTGCCGCGACCTCCACACCGTGTCATTGTGCCACTCAGTGGCCGTCACCAGTTCTTGCCACCTCCAGTATGTCTTCGTTCCAATGTCTGACCTCATGCTGCTGCTACCGTGACCTCCACACTGTGTCATTGTGCCACAGAGTGGCCTACTCCAGTTTTTGCCAATCCAGAATGTAAATTGTGCACTGTCTGACCCTCATGCTTGCTGTTTGCCGTGACCTCCACACTGTGTCATTGTGCCACTCTGTGGCCTACTCCAGTTTTTTCCACCTCCAGTATGTCATTGTGCCAATGTCTGACCTCATGCTGCTGCTACCGTGACCTCCCCACTGTGTCATTGTGCCACTCTGTGGCCTACTCCAGTTTTTGCCACCTCCAGAATATCATTGTGCCACTGTCTGACCACATACTGCTGCTCTGGCTGCTGTCGTGCCCTTCACTCTGTGTCATTGTGACACTCTGTGGCCTACTCCAGTTTTTGCCACCTCCAGAATCCATTGTGCCACTGTCTGACCTCATGCTGCTGCTACCGTGACCTCCACACTGTGTCATTGTGCCACTCTGTGGCCTACTCCAGTTTTTGCCACCTCCAGAATGTCATTGTGCCACTGTCTGACCTCATGCTGCTGCTGCCGTGACCTCCACACTGTGTCATTGTGCCACTCTGTGGCCTACTCCAGTTTTTGCCACCTACAGTATGTCATTGTGCCACTGTCTGACCTCATGCTGCTGCTACCGTGACCTCCACACTGTGTCATTGTGCCACTCTGTGGCCAACTCCAGTTATTACCACCTCCAGAATGTCATTGTGCCATTGTTTGACCACATACTGCTGCTGTGGCTGCTGTCGTGCCCTCCACATTGTGACATTGTGCCACTCTGTGGCCTTCTCCTGTTTTTGCCACCTCCAGAATTTCATTGTGCCACTGTCTGACCTCATGCTGCGGCTGCCGTGACCTCCTCACTGTGTCATTGTGCCACTCTGTGGCCTACTCCAGTGTTTGCCACCTCCAGAATTACCTTGTGCCACTCTCTGACCTCATGCTGATGCTGCCGTGACCTCCACACTGTGTCATTGTGCCACTCTGTAAAGCATAATTAGGCTGTGCACATCTAAAATATATTTTGAAAAACGTAAGCATAGGTGCACACTGAAAAGGCAATAGCATACATCTAATACATATATCAGTGGCAAACTAAAAACTAAGTAGAACATCAAGGTATATAGGAATATTGGAAATGTATTACTGCTAAGGAAAATATGAAAAACCTGGGACTCTTAGTTTACAGTTTTTGATCAAAGATTGTATTAAGCTCCCCTCCCAATAGCGTCAAGGAGATCCCAGAACAGGTGAGTCCCTAACCACTAACATGTTACCTCACTAGGAGTCTATTCAGACTCAACATCTCAGGGAGTGACAGGAACTTACAACTGAATCATCCTGCACTGGTTTAAAAGAGGCGGCAGAGTGCAGCAAGCCAATGAGATTGCCATTTCTCAAATAGACTACAAAGCTTAATTAGGCTGTGCACATCTAAAATATATTTTGAAAAACGCAAGCATAGGTGCACACTGAAAAGGCAATAGCATACATCTAATACATATATCAGTGGCACACTAAAAACTAAGTAGAACATCAAGGTATATAGGAATATTGGAAATGCATTACTGCTAAGGAAAATATGAAAAACCTGGGACTCTTAGTTTACAGTTTTTGATCAAAGATTGTATTAAGCTCACCTCCCAATAGCGTCAAGGGGATCCCAGAACAGGTGAGTCCCTAACCACTAACATGTTACCTCACTAGGAGTCCATTCAGACTCAACATCTCAGGGAGTGATAGGAACTTACAACTGAATCATCCTGCACTGGTTTAAAAGAGGCGGCAGAGTGCAGCAAGCCAATGAGATTGCCATTTCTCAAATAGACTACAAAGCTTAATTAGGCTGTGCACATCTAAAATATATTTTGAAAAACGTAAGCATAGGTGCACACTGAAAAGGCAATAGCATACATCTAATACATATATCAGTGGCACACTAAAAACTAAGTAGAACATCAAGGTATATAGGAATATTGGAAATGCATTACTGCTAAGGAAAATATGAAAAACCTGGGACTCTTAATACAATCTTTGATCAAAAACTGTAAACTAAGAGTCCCAGGTTTTTCATATTTTCCTTAGCAGTAATGCATTTCCAATATTCCTATACCTTGATGTTTACATTTTTAGTATGCCACTGATTATGTATTGATGTATGCTATTGCCTTTCAGTGTGACCTCATGCTTATGTTTTTCAAATGATTTTAGATGTGCACAGCCTAATTAAGATTGTAGTCTAAATTGAGAAAAAGGCAATCTCATTGGCTTGCTGCACTCTGCCGCCTATTTTAAAACAGTGCAGGATGATTCATTTTAAGTTCTATCACTCCCTAGATGTTGAGTCTGAATGGACTCCTAGTGAGTAACATGTTAGTGGTTAGGGACTACCTGTTCTGGATTCCCTTGACGCTATTGGAGGTAAGCTTAATAAATTTTGATCAAAAACTGTAAACTAAGAGTCCAGTTTTTCATATTTTCTTAGCAGTAATGCATTTCCAATATTCCTATATACCTTGATATTCTACTTAGTTTTTAGTGTGCCACTGATATATGTATTAGATGTATGCTATTGCCTTTTCAGTGTGCACCTATGCTTACGTTTTTCAAAATATATTTTAGATGTGCACAGTCTATTTAAGCTTTGTAGTCTATTTGAGAAATGGCAATCTCATTGGCTTGCTGCACTTTGCCGCCTCTTTTAAACCAGTGCAGGATGATTCAGTTGTAAGTTCCTATCACTCCCTGAGATGTTGAGTCTGAATGGACTCCTAGTGAGGTAAGTGTTAGTGTTTAGGGACTCACCTGTTCTGGGATCCCCTTGACGCTATTGGGAGGTGAGATTAATACACTATTTGATCAAAAACTGTAAACTAAGAGTCACAGGTTTTTCATATTTTCCTTAGCAGTAATGAATTTCCAATATTACTATATCACTTTATGTTCTACTTAGTGTTTAGTGTGCCACGGATATATGTCTTAGATTGTGCCACTCTGTGGCCTACTCCAGTTTTTGCCACCTCCAGACTGTCATTGTGCCACTGTCTGACCTCATACTGCTGCTGCCGTGACCTGCACACTGTGTCATTGTGCCACTCTGTGGCCTACTCCAGTTTTTGCCACCTCCAGTATGTCATTGTGCCACTGTCTGACCTCATGCTGCTGCTACCGTGACCTGCACACTGGGTCATTGTGCCACTCTGTGGCCTACTCCAGTTTTTGCCACCTCCAGAATGTCATTGTGCCACTGTATGACCACATGGTGCTGCTGTGGCTTCTGTTGTGCCCTCCACCCTGTGTCATTGTGCCACTCTGTGGCCTATTCCTGTTTTTGCCACCTCCAGAATGTCATTGTGCCACTCTCTGACCTCATGCTGTTGCTGCCGTGACCTCCACACTGTGACATTGTGCCACTCTGTGGCCTACTCCAGTTTTTGCCACGTCGAGAATTGCATTGTGCCACTGTCTGACCTCATGCTGCTGCTACCATGACCTGCACACTGTGTCATTGTGCCACTCTGTGGCCTACTCCAGTTTTTGCCACCTCCAGAATGTCATTGTGCCACTGTCTGACCTCATGCTGCTGCTATGGCTGCTGCCGTGCCCTCCACACTGTGTCCTTGTGCCACTCTGTGGCCTACTCCAGTTTTTGCCACCTCCAGTATGTCCTTGTGCCACTGTCTGACCTCATGTTGCTGCTGCCGTGACCTCCACACTGTGTCATTGTGCCACTCTGTGGCCTACTCCAGTTTTTGCCACCTCCAGAATTTCATTGTGCCACTGTCTGACCTCATGCTGCTGTGGCTGCCGCCGTCACCTCCACACTCTATCACTAATGTTGCCACCTGAGCTCTCAGCTTGTTTTTTTTCCAGCTTTCGCTGCCATGACTTTATCAGACTACATTCCCACTTGAGTTTTTTGGTCAGTTTTGCCCTCTTAAGTGCCCAGGGAATTTTATAGTGAAGCGTCGTTGTACAGCACCCTACAGGCTCTGTGCAGCTTGGAAATAGCTGTTTTTTAGCGCAATTCTTCTCGAAGTAATTCAGACCAAAACGAATTTTGTCGGGAAATTCGGTGAAGTCTCCGAATCGAATTTTTGAGAAATTCGCCCATCTCTAGGAGTAATGATACGGCCCCCTTAGAGCCCTCATCTAAACATCATCAAGTCTGTTTGGGATTACTTGAAGAGACAAGAGGATTTAAACAGTCCTACATCCACAGAAGATCTGTGGCTAGTTCTCAAAGTTGTCACGGAGCACGCTGTGGCCCCCACTCTGGGCCGTGGACATACTTTCACTGCAGCGGTCTCCACAGCTAAAAACGTAATTACTTAATTAAGTACTGGTAATTACCCTCTATCTAGCCACCACCTCCTTCACTCCTTGCCAGATGTTGGTGTTATTATAGTTGGTGTTTGAGAGAATGAAGTTGCGTTATCTCATGTTCCACACCTCCTGCTATTGTTTTCTGACCACATTGCCTGCCCTTACCTTCCTCCCTGTCCCTGACTCCATCTATTGATTCTGTCCCACTGCATGCTGGCCACCACCGCAATCAAGTCACATCAGGGGTAGCAACCTGGTAGTCTCCTGCCACAGCAAGTCCAATCCTCTCCCTGATGTGGCTTATACCACCGCTTGTGGTGGCCCTGAGAATACGCTCTGACAATACGATCTGGCCATGGATTCCTACAGGGTGCCTCTACCAGATATCAGCGATGTCGCAACTGCTGTCGCCCAACGAAACCAACATATTGATCAGCTGGTCATCATTATGCAGTATCTTCTGCATGTCTGCCTGCGCCCACTCCGGCATCTCCATTGCTGGCAAGTCCGTCTGCGGTGGTTCCTGTTACTCTGGACCCACATTGCACCTGTCCTTCCCGCCATGCTATGATGGGAATCCGAAGACATGCAGAGGCTTCCTCAGTCAGTGCTCCATCCACATGGAGATGATGGCCCACCAGTTTCAGGATATTAGTGTCTTCATCTGCAGAGGTCAGCTTTAACCTTATCTTCCCTCGGCACATGGGAGTGGAACAAGAAAGAGGTAGCTAAACGAGGGACTGGGTTTAGGAACATCATCCTGCTTCAGTCTACATAGTGGGTTCAACTGGAAGGATGAAGCTGTATCATGAAGGATGCCCACTGCCATGTGCTGTACATCTAGTCTGGTTGAAGTAAAGAGGCCTGAGATTATTTGCAACCGTTAACCCTTTGTCTCTTGCCTGCTTATTTCTGCACCGCACATCAAGGGCACCTCGCACACCATCTAATGCGCGGGCAGTTGAGGAAGAGACCACCATCAGAGTGTGCCCTGGGGGAACAACAACTAACACCACCAACATCTCAAGTACAGACCCCCGCTTTACTGGTGCCAGAATGGGAGAGGCATGAGAGGTGCAGTTGATAAGAGTGATTGCCGCCGTTACCAGAGAAGCAGCCCCTGAGCTGTGTCTTCCCTTTGTTTCCAGACCTCTCCTCTGCCCCTCCTCTGCTTCCATTCCACCACATATTCTACACCACACAAATTTTCTACTGTTGGATTTCTAAACTGCTGGCCTTCTGCCAAAAGATAGAACATGTTCTATCTTCTGTCACATGTCCATTGGATTTCCTTACAGTCGATGTACTGGTCCAGCGGCAAATCCAAAAACCAACCACTTTTTTTGTGCAAACCCATGCCAAAAAACACGATATGGCTATGTTAAATTACTGTTGGATTTTCTAATTTAACATTAGCTGTGAAGACATAGCCTAAAAAACCTCTGAGGCCTTCACAAAACAGCTGTAGTTATGCTGAGAATAAATTACATACTGATGTACTCTATTTACTAATTAGGTGACTTATAAAGAGAAACAGTTCAAGTGGTAAGAATGCATTTCCAACCCACTGTAAACTAACAAGGGTACAAATAGTGTACAAGACGTGTCACCTCACTCTCCAAAATGAAAACAAAAAATATTTGGCGCTAGAGATACAATAAAAATGTACTGGTATTGACTTACATACAAATTCAACTTAAGAACAAACCTACAGAGCCTGTCTCATTCATAACCTGAGGACTTCCTGTACATCAATCTCAAATAGCAGATCTAACCTCTGGGACCTAAGCAATAAATGTTTTATTGCTTTTCTATCATTAAGTCATAGATCATTAAGGTAGAGAAAAGCCCCATAGCATGGATAAAGTATTCCTGCATGTAAATAAACACAGTCATGCTCATTTTATGGCATACATTATAATTAAAGATGGCCACAAATAGCTGCTTCATGTTCCAAGTCTATTCCTGCACTTGTTTCATGCTGAGCAGCGCCAAAAGTTCAGCCATTGTTTTTTTTTATCTACAAGTACATCCCTAACAAAAGGCCACTTAGACTTTCTGCTAAAATTAGTATGTATTTTTCTTACACCTCTGACTCATCACAGTGAATTACAGGTATTGTTTCAGTCATAACAGCTAGCTATAAATGTAAATACTCACAAATGCAAAGTTATGAAGTCACCTTGTCAATGACAGGTCAAAATGACGTATTATGCCATAACAGTTGAAGGTCATTTTATAATGTAGACATGAAGCTCAAGACAATGATGTTTTTTGAAATGTTACAGGTACAAGGTTACCAATATATTACATTACCATACTTGAAGGGCGAATTTCATGATGTAGTTCATCTACAAATATGCGCAATACAAAAATAGCATCTCTTTGGGAGATGGCAAATTCATGTTAAGAAGAAACATGAATTGATAAGTCTTTTCACTGGTCACTTAAAATGCAGCTTTCCTGTATTGGCTACATAATGTAATTAACATTGAGGTCTTTGTGGCTCTTTTTGAGAAATTAAATACTATGACTCACTAGGGCATTATCTGAACAAACCTCTCAGGATAATGACTTAATCTCCGAGATTGCTATCTGGCACCATTCCGACAAAGCAAAGAACTAAAAGCCAACCATTAATCTTATTTAGAAGTTCTCCTGAAACATTCATCAGACACTATTATACATCCAAGAAATAAATCCCTGATGTACAAGTTTAAAGTTAGCAATATTTCAGCAGCATGTCTGAGCAAGTATGGACATTAAAAGAGGGCAATTCTGGAAAATAATTTGTATTTATTAATAGACAGAAACATTTAAAAGGTGGACATGTATGAAAACTGTCTTGGTCTAAGACTTTCTTTGATGCCCATAAAAAACCAATACGAGCTTTCTTTTTTTTCAGGGCACTATAAGAAATAAAAAGAGATCGCTGATTGGTTGTTGTGAGCAACAAAGTCTTAGACCTAAACAGTTTTCATATTGAGTCCCTTAGTAATCTTAAAACAGAAGAAAAGAGTAAAAAAGAAAAAGAAAAGTATGAATGAGAGAGATAATTTTATAATTCACAAATACTATGAAGCTATTGTAAAAAAAACAAAAACAAAATACCAGTAAGCGTATGTTTACATGGTGGAATTGTAGGCAAACAATTATGGTAAAATGATAGCACTCAATGCTCAGTGCTATGATAAACCCGCGTAGTGCGCGCCGGGAGAAAGAAGTGAATGGGGGTCGGTGCAGAGCACTTTAGATGTACACGCTGGCCAGCACTTACTAAAACACCCAGCATATAGCGTTGCGCACAGTGTGAGCTGCTATATGCTGGCTAAACACCATGTGAATTCACCCTTAAAATCATAATGAAAGTAACAACTATGCTGGATTTGTACCACGTTCATATCGGATCTTTATATGATTGACTTTAATGACACCCATTGAATTCCACTGTTAATTTTAGCACTTTTAGTTTCAAGAGTTGGCTGTACAGACACATTTTTTGACATACGTAGTTTCCAAATAATGAAAAAACCTAAAGGTAGTAACCTCACAAATGAGTTTAAAATAATAGTAAATTAAACTGAACATATAAAAGGATACAATGATAAAAGTGAGAAGACACACAACATGATAGAAGAGCTAGTACATAAAATACAAGACCGAGATAATGGTTGCATCAAAAGTGGACACACCTGAATTCTAATTAAATATGCAGCAGTGTGACGGTTCACACTGCGGTCTGTGCCTTGGACCATGGACGTTCCCGTACCTCTGCTGCTGTGCCTGGCCAGTGGTTTGCCTGCTGCAAAGTCCTCTGCTGCTGTCCCTGCGGTGGCTTCCATCAACAGGTTCAGATCACCGATCTGCTCCTGCTCCGTGGTGTCCTATGCGTGCACATGCGCCTCTTAGGGCGCACATGGCAGCTAATCCTATGTTATCCAGTGCTTTATCATACTGCTGTTCCTGCAGCCACACCAGCCTGCTATCTACATATATTTTGATATCCTGCCAATGTACCAGTCTGATACCTACCTGGGACTCTGTCACCTGCCTGTGGGGACACCTGTTGTGGTCCGTCACCTCTGCCGTCAGCTCTGTCCCTCTGTCCTGCACTTCGGCTGTAGCCATGTCAGGGGTAGCAACCTGGGAGTTCCCCGCAGCAGAGTCCATCCGGCCTTGCGGCTGGCTGTGGTCAAGAGCTGGGTTCCCTTTAGGCTCCACTTCCTGGCGTAGTCTCCACCAATACCATTTATGCTCACGATGGCTCAGAGATCCACAATACCCGTCAATGTCAGTCCCAACCGACCACGTGAACGGGACAAGAAGTTTAATGTACTCCCCTGTGGTTCAAGCCAAGTCAGGCAGATACAGCCATGGTTTATCAGAAGCCCAGCTTAGCTTCATAATCCAGCCAAGATCTCCACACATCTTCAAAATTCATCTGTGGCATAATTTTTGGTGTTTTCAACATTTTATATATACAATATTAGATGAATTCTTTCTTTAACAACATGAAAAGACAGGATGTAAGAGATCCCAGAGCAAATAGACTGGGATAAATAGACAGTGAGCCCTAGTGCTAGACCCCCAATACTGTCCCTGCCTACTTGTCCACCAAACCCACACACATTTAAGCCTGCACTCACTACCGCCAAACAGGATTACTTCACCTCTCTCATATCCTGCCTGTCTCACAACCCCAGACATTTATTCAACACCTTCAAATCTCTCGTTCACCCCCCCAGCACCTCCTCCCCCATCTCTCAGCGGACAATTTTGCCATTCATTTATTAAATAAGATCAACCTCATCAGAGAAAGCTTCACGCCACAGTCCCCACTGCCCACCTCTATACCTCCACCATTGCCACCACTCACCCTTACCCTGACACAGTTCCCAGTGAACACTTCCATAACATGCTTTCCCACTGTTAGTCACGATAACCTTTCTTCTCTAGTGTCAAAATACAACCTCACTACCTGTAACCTTGACCCACTGCCGTCCTACCTCATCCCAGACCTCAGCACTGTTATCTTCCCAGCCCTCACCCACCATTTCAATCTATCATTAACCTCTGGCATCTTCCCTTCCTCATTTAAACATGCGACCATCACACCTATCCTTAAGAAACCATCTCTCGACCCGTCCTCACTGTCAAACTATCGCCCCATCTCACTGCTTCCTTTTGCATCCAAACTCCTGGAACATGTCTATCTTCAACTGTCCTCCCACCTCTCCTCCAACTCTCTCCTTGACCCACTCCAATCAGGCTTCCGACCCAACCACTCCACTGAAACTGCCCTAACCAAGGTCACCAACGACCTAGTAACTGCTAAAGCCTCACGCCACTATTCTGTGCTTCTCCTCTTAGACCTGTCCTCTGCCTTTGACACTGTTGACCACTCCATCCTGCTACACATCCACTCCTCCCTCAGCATCACGGACTTGGCCCTCTCCTGGATCTCCTCATACCTCTCTGAATGGAGATTCAGTGTCTCTCACTGTTGCACCACCTCCTCCTCCCGCCCGCTCTCTTTTGGTGTCCCCCAGGGGTCAGTCCTGGGGCCACTCTTCTTCTCTATCTACACTCTTGGCCCGGGTCAGCTCATAGCCTCACATGGCTTTCACTACCATCTGTATGCGGACGACACCCAGCTTTATATCTCCGGTCCTGATATTAACTCGCTTCTCTCCCAGATCCCAGAATGCCTATCGTCCATATCCTCCTTCTTCTCCTCCCGTCTCTTAAAACTAAATGTGGATAAAACAGAATTCATCATCTTTCCACCGTCCCACTCCATCCCTCCACCTGATCTCTCTATCACTGTTAATGGCTACACCCTCTCACCAGCTCCACAAGTCCTCTGCCTTGGGATAACCTTTGACTCCTCTTTATCCTTCAAACCACACATCCAAGCCCTCACCTCTGCTGCCGCCTCCCCCTTAAAAATATTACACGCATCCGCCCTTTCCTCAACTTGATACTACAAAACGCTTGTCCACGCCCTCGTCTTTCCCGCCTGGACTACTGCAACTCTTCTTGTGGCCTCCTCCAGCACTCTCGCTCCCCTTTCAAACCATCCTCAACTCTGCTGCCCGTCTGATTCACCTCTCCCCGCTCTCCTTGCCTTCCCCTTGTAAAATCTTTTCACTGGTTCCCATTGCACAGCAAATCCAATTCAATTTTACTAACCTGACTACAAGGTCTCCATTAACCCAATTCCCTCCTTACATATTGCCTTAATCTCCAGATATTTTTCCCTCACGCAATCTCGCTTTCACAGGACCTTCCCCTCGGTTTCCTCTTATCAGCCCCTCACATAACCGTCTCCAAAGACTTCACTCGTGCTTCACCCTTTCCCTCGGGAAAATCCTTATCCCAAACTTTCAGACTCTCCCCAAATTTCACCAGTTTCAAAAGCAACCTGAAAACCAATCTCTTCAGGTAGCCATAACTCACTAACCCCACCACCAGTATGCTGGCTCAAACATGTCCGCCCCACACCTTCTGTCTCTCCTTTTCCCTTCTAGATTGAAAGGGCCCTCCGGGCGGGGGCCCTCTTTCCTCTCTGTATCAGTTACTAGTCATTTTTTGTCACCATTGTATTTGTTCAACATTTGTTATGTATGTAATTCCCCTTGAATGTACAGCACCCTGGAATTAATGGCGCTCTAAAATAAATAATAATAATAATAGCCCTAAGCAGTTAGCAGCAATTGGACAGCGTTCCCTACCCTGAGTACGTGATAACACAGAACAGACAAGACAGACAAAACACAATAGCAGCATAGTCTGGCAGAAAAGGGTCAAAACCAGGAATAACAAAACAGTACCGAACATCAGGCAGAAACGGAGGCCAAAAGGTTAGAAATCCAGGTAATCCAAAATAGAATACAATGCACACCAGCTCAAGACAAAGACTATAACCAGCAATGCTGCTAAGCAAAAGTGATCTTCTTAAGGGATGTCAGACACTCTGACATCCAGACCACAAAGAAAACAGACAGGTAATAATTAAGACGAGTGATAAGGCCAACAGTCAATCACCACTCAGTTTAAATTGTGTGCAGTCTAGACTAGGCTAGATCACTTGTACAGAGAAAACATAAATACAAGCACAAAGTCAAAAGCGTACTTTCCCGAGCAGGCACAGTCTTCACACAGAAAATGGATCTCTAGCTGTTATATAGGCTTTAAAAAGGGGTTTTGCCACAATCTCATTTCATATCTCCTGCAACCAGCTCTTCAGCTCTGTGTGCTCAAAAGAGGGCGTGTGATTTCTTTGAATTGCATATGTGACCCTGCAGGTTGGCATCACCAGGCCTTTCCTCTCTGTAGTCAAAGAAAGGTCTTTTTATGG
The DNA here is from genome assembly GCA_025379985.1 of Phyllomedusa bahiana. Classification (NCBI taxonomy): domain Eukaryota; kingdom Metazoa; phylum Chordata; class Amphibia; order Anura; family Hylidae; genus Phyllomedusa; species Phyllomedusa bahiana. The sequence continues at coordinate 18,596 of JAODAL010047327.1, forward strand.
TCTTTGAGTAGCCACAATGTAGCTCAGAGGCAAAGTTTTTGCCTCACAGCACAAAAGTCCTAGGTTCAAATCCCTGCAGGAACCAAACCTGTGGATTTTTTTCTCTTTATCAATACACATAACTCATTGAGGTTTCTTTTTTATTTATTTGCACTGTTTGACTAATTACTAAGGAGTACAGAGAATAAGAGTAGAATGACAGCACCTGGGGTTGAACACCCAATTGCTACCTGAGAGAAGAGGTGATGTCTGAGCACGTCTAGCCAGGACAGAGGAGCTCTCAGCGCTGGTTGTATCCCCGGAGATCACTAAAGGAGCTGCTAAAACAAAAAGCTGAATTTTTAATAATGATGAATGATGAAAATGTTTATTATTTAATTTTCAAGATTCACACGTCAATTTTACTTTGTGGCAAAACCCTTTTAATGTTTCGATATTATTGGCTGGTAAGTAGTCACCTGGCAACAGCTGTAGGCGGAGGGGGGACATTCTGTTAGAATAAAAGGTTTATCATATCAAGTACTTGACATTGAAAAGAAATGAAAATCAAACATGACCACCATGTACACTCACCGGCCACTTTATTAGGTATACCTGTCCAACTGCTGTTACACTTAATTTCTAATCAGCCAATCACATGGCGGCAACTCAGTGCATTTAGGCATGTAGACATGGTCAAGACAATCTCCTGCAGTTCAAACCGAGCATCAGTATGGGGAAGAAAGGTGATTTGAGTGCCTTTGAACGTGGCATGGTTGTTGGTGCCAGAAGGGCTGGTCTGAGTATTTCAGAAACTGCTGATCTCCTGGGATTTTCACGCACAACCATCTCTAGGGTTTACAGAGATTGGTCCGAAAAAGAAAAAACATCCAGTGAGCGGCAGTCCTGTGGGCGGAAATTCCTTGTTGATGCCAGAGGTCAAAGGAGAATGGGCAGACTGGTTCGAGCTGATAGAAAGGCAAAAGTGACTCAAATAGCCACACGTTAAAACCAAGGTAGGCAGAAGAGCATCTCTGAACGCACAGTACGGCGAACTTTGAGGCAGATGGGCTACAGCAGCAGAAGACCACACCGGGTGCCACTCCTTTCAGCTAAGAACAGGAAACTGAGGCTCCAATTTGCCAAGCTCATCGAATTGGACAGTAGAAGATGGGAAAAAAAACGTTGCCTGGTCTGATGAGTCTCGATTTCTGCTGCGACATTCGGATGGTAGGGTCAGAATTTGCCGTCAACAACATGAAAGCATGGATCCATCCTGCCTTGTATCAACGGTTCAGGCTGGTGGTGGTGGTGTCATGGTGTGAGGAATATTTTCTTGGCACTCTTTGGGCCCCTTGGTACCAATTGAGCATCATTGCAACACCTTGTGGAATCTATGCCACGAAGAATTGAGGCAGTTCTGAAGGCAAAAGGGGGTCCAACCCGTTACTAGCATGGTGTACCTAATAAAGTGTCCGGTTAGTGTTTATTAAGGTCTTCTGGCCCATCACGTACCCGGGTTAATTTTATGCAAATGGGTCGGTACATCATACACGCTATAAAACAATTAGATGGAGGTTTTTATTAATGAAATTTAATGGCTTCCTTTATTTAGAATGCTGCAACAATACAACCAATGGTCCAAGATGGTCCATCGGTCCTTTCCACCATCAATACTTATTTAACTTGTAGACACAGAGCATTAAAGGTGGAATATTTAAGATATATCACTCCACAACAAAAAGTGTAATTCTGTGTGTCCAGCAGTGTTAAATACTTATTTTCCTAATGAAAGAGGACCTATGACATTTGCTTAAATGTCTGTTTTAGTAAATCCTTGTGTTCCCTTTGAAGTAACAATTCTGGAGCATTTTCTCTTATAACTCTGTGTTGTGCTGTTCCTCTGTTATTCCTTTCAGAAATGAATTCTGAATCTTTCAGATGGATGTTACCAGTTGGCAAAGAGTGTTTAACTGCACACGCTGACTGTCAGGACTGATTAGACAATGTCAGACCCCTAAATGATATATACATCTAGATAAAGCCATGTGGAACAAAGAAAAACTGTGCACTACCCAATCAAGAATAAAAAAGAAAAAGTAAAATAATTGGACAGGGATGTAATTTTATTTCATTTAAGGCTAAGAATACGGCTAAATGCATGGCAGAAACTAAACAGAAACATGTCAGATGCCAATGCTGTATGACGGATGCAGCATGTTGTAGCTTCTGCTCTGTATGGAAGCCTCGCTGCAGATATGAACAGAGCTGTCAGAACCAAGGTTTGATGGGCTTCTTAAGGTTATGTTCACATGACGTATTTGCGGGGCATAATTCAGCACGTAATTGCACTGCAAGACGCCTGAATTATACCCCGCAAATACGGTAATTCATAGCTCTCATTTAGAGCTATGATTACCTGACATTTTCCCCAGCGCTTATGGTAAAGAATTGACATGTCACTTCTTCCCGAAGCTTATGCATGGGGTATAGTGAAAGTTAATGGGAGTCGGCTGTTTAGAAATACGCGCATATTGCGGCGCATACAATACGTGCAGCATATGCCGTCTGAACGTGCCCTTAGCCTCACCAACGGAAATAAAGACCCTACTATCCAGCTACACAAAATTTGTGCATTCACTTTCAATTGCTGTGGAAACTCCATTGGAGCCTTTTAGAATGTAAGGGCTCTATCATTTTTATAACTTTACCACTCCAACGTAAAATTTCTTTGACATACCAAACTGGTACATTGTGAATAACTGCCAGTAAGTCCTTGAATTGTAAATCATTTTAATAAAGCAAAATGAAATTCCAGCTCAGCTGATGCAGCAGTTGTTAACTGTAAGATACCAACAGATGGCATCTCTTGAAAATGATTACATAACGGCGCACTTAATAAAGTCTGAAAGATGTGTATTCCAGTTACAGGTTGCAGCACAGCTGTTGGAGAGCTCTTTTTATGAAACCCTGGATTTCTCCCCAGATAGAGCAACTTCAGTCTGATGTATAGGTTTAATTTCTGTGATTATATACAATGCATTACTATTAAAGGAAAACATTTTTAAAAGCACTCTTACTTTGGGGGCCGTAGACTCCAAAAAAGCTGTATATACCCTGTTTCCCTGAAAATAAGACAGTGTCTTACAATAATTTTTGCTCCTAAAGATGAGCTAACACTTATTTTTAGGGGATTTCTTATTTTTCCATGAACAAGAATTCACATTTATTGTTGAACAAAAAATCAACATGTATTAATATACTGTAGTGATTTCATCACAAACATCAGCATAAGCAGCCAAACTCTGAATTGCATAAAACAAAATTCACTAGGTCTTATTTTCAGGGGATGCCATATTTTCGGGAAAACAGGGTGGTTTTCCCAAATTCTGATTATTTTTATATATTAGGAACCCAGTAGTACAGAATGGTTTATTCATATTGTAACGCTTAAAAAATAAAACTACCTGCAGTAAATTATATAAAAATGAAAAATCAATGGCTACTTAACCGGTTAAATCCTCCTGCTGGTCCAGCGCTGTTGTTCTAATGTTCAACAATGATCTGTGTTAATTTTTTTTCTTGTGATGATTTTACGTGCATTCACATGATCACTGCAGTCAATCAAAGCTATTAACATATTTCTTCCGTGTATACTGGCATCACCACTGAAGCCATTGATTCACTACAGGGGTCGTGTATGTATGGCATGTCATCATTTCAGGAAAAGCACAAAAACCGCTCCACTAGAGCAATGATGCTGAAGCAGCCAGGGATTCAACAGCTGAGTAAACTTTTTTAAAATTATTTTTATAATAATAATATTTACTGCTTTTGCTGTAAATATATTTTTAAATTCTCAGACAATCCCTAAGGCTATGTTTTCACGGCTTAAAATGGGACGTATTTCAGTCCGTAATTCAGTCCGTACTGCGTGAATTACGGCTGGAATATGTCCCAGTCATTACGGTAATCCACAGTTCTCATAGAGAACTATGGATTACGACTTCTCTCCTTGCTCGGCAAATCCGCCGCAGGGGGAGATAAGTGACATGTCATTTTCTAGCGGCGTTTACGCGCCGCTAGTAATGATAGTCTATGGGCCGGCGAGGTGCTGGCCCCCCGCTCCCTCCCCCATCCACACGGCGTAATTACGCCCCACAGATAAGCCGTGTGAACATCGCCTAGAAGGGTTTTATGTTGATAGGTATACTATCGGAGGATATACTAACCTAAAAACTAGTAGCAAAACCAGTCCACCTGTGATCAGATTAGATAGATTTAATGGGACACTTGATATCACTTTCTTTGTTCTATAATATTTTGCGAATGGGTCCCTGAAACTACAAGCTTGGAATGAAGAACTGGTCACCTTTGCACAGCTAGGCTAGTTCCACACAGCAAAGTGAAAATGCTGTCCAAATTCTGACGGCATTTTCACATTGCTGGACCGCAATGCACCGACACTTTTTTGCACATTTTTTGGCGCAAAAAAACAGTGGCCAGATTTTGAATTCCTGGCGGTCCAGTACTTTGGGGCTATGGGAATCTGATGGCGGTCCGGTGGAATATACAACATATTATATATTCTGACGGTTTAGGTTTAACTCAGTAAATAAATCTGTGCTGTGTAGACTACAGCACAGATTTTCTATTGAGGGCTACACGAAACAGGTCACACTCGGATTTTCGGGAGATTCTAAATACTGAATACGCCGCAAATCTGACCCAAATCATGTGCTGTGTAGACATAGCCTTACTCTGTGTTTATTTCAATGACTATTACAAGTACAGATGAATGCTTGCATTTTGCCATAATTATTACTTCCATTGAAATAAATGGAGACTGATCATGAAATTGCAGCCACTCTATTCTAGGCCAGAAGCTTTGAAGGCACACCATCAACATAGGGACCTAAGGAAAGATGCTCCAGACTTGTTATTCCATGGGAAATACAAGTACTTACTAAAATAGACATGTAAGTAATAGCCAATGGTTCTCTTCCAACAGTTCATTCATAGAAGACCATTCTCCATAACTTGGCAGGGAGATGGGGCTAAAAGCACCCAGGAATGCCGTAGGCTTTCAGGGAATGTCCACTGGGCTACCAAGAAATGCACCAAATGCCCAGGAATTTAGGCAGGGTTTTGTTTGATATCCACAAGTGGCCTGTGGGCCATATTTTGTACAGGCCTAATAGCGAAGAAAAAGGAGTGTGGCGCTATTAAGCCTTTTGAGGGGTATTCCCACTAAGTAAAATTGACTTGTGAAGCTTGCAAACTAAATAATAATATGTTTTCACCATTCATCATTATAAAAAATTGTGGGCCATTTTTGTTTTAGTTGATTCTTTAGTTATCCGTAGCATACAGCTCATCTCCAGGTGATAAAAGCAGTGATGAGTGCTCCTCAGACCTGGCTGCACATGCTCAGACATCACCTTTCCTTTCAGGCAGCTACTATCAGTCTCTTCCTTGCTTAGTAATCACACACACTGCTAAGCAAGTGTTCAACCCTAGGTGCTGCCATTCTACTTCCTTTCTTTGTATTCCTTAGTAATTAGTCAAACAGTGCAAATAAAGAAAAAAAAACCCTCTATCAAGTATTTGCATTGAGAAAAAAAATCCAAATTTTGTTCATTCTGGGATTTGAACCTATGCTGAAAGGCAGAAGTGCTAACCACTTGGTTTCATCTCCACTACTCACATCTCTTTACATAAACAGATCTTTGTTTGACTAAAGTAAGCATACTGTGGGGAAAGGCATATCAAGCCTGCTGGGTCACATAGCATGCAGTTCAAACAAATTATACACGCCCCCTTTTGAACACACTGAAAACTGAAGCAGGACAAAGCAGTCATGAAATTCCTTCGTGTTAAACCTCATATTAAATGAGGTTTAAAACCTTGCAATAACAAACCTGCATGTAAAGTTATACCTCAATTGTAATTGAGACACTATAGGCAATCATGGTAAAACTGCAGAAAAACTGGTATGAATGTGCTGTTAGGGTTTGTGCATATGAAATATCTGATACAGATTTATGGGTGGAAAATCTAACATATTATATAACTAGTAAGGTAGATAAGATATGAACAAATTTTATACACATGCTATGGAATAAAGCATGCAGATCTCCCATGGAAAATCCCTCCACAGCATTTGACTTCAATGGCGAAGTTAAAATGTACAGTAAGTCCACAATGAATTGATTTGTTGTTAATTTGCAGAAATCTGGATCTGCAGCAAAATTCACAACTGTTGTTTTTAAAACACTATTTTTTACTTAAAATATTATTTATATAATCTGCATCAAAATCCTATAGCAAACCCACACCAAAATTTTTAACATTCAGTGAAAGATCTGTAGCATTTCTAACCTATGTAATGTTCATTGCTAGGGATGAGCAATAATATCAGCAAAAGTTGAAATCGGCACTGTTTTTAGGCTTATCGGAAATTTCCGATCATGCGATAGTTTAGGTGACAATCTTACAGATAATCTATTACTATCGCACCATTTTCCACGTTTTCTGTCATTTTGGCGGCCAGCCAATCGGCTCTGAGGATAGAGGGGGGTGAGGAGGATGTACAACGTCACCACTTTGCGGTGTATGGATCTCATTGGCTGAAAAAATCACTTGACCTCGTTTTATCTATGCAACTGCATTTCCTGTTCAGCTCATTTTCTGTCTATGCCACTTCACAGCAGGACGTGTCTGCGTTTAAACCAATAGCTGTTAGAACAGCTCTGAGAGATAGTCTTTTCTAATACAAGAAACCATTCATCTAGCAATAGCATAGAATAGAGTTAGATTAGAGAATTTCCCTTCTTATTTAGTTAGAGAAAGTTTTAACGATATCTTCTGGTGTGTCCAGCCTTGGTGCATGGGGAGGAGGGGGGGTGGCTGCTGGTGGGGTGGCGGCTGCAGGAGGGGGAGTGCGGCAGGAGAGCATTTTGAAAGGAAGGGAGATATTGTGCAGCTCAGTGTGTTCTGTGACCTTGAATTGAAACAGCATTATTTTTTACCACTTTTTTGGCCAGCAGAGCTCTGATAGGAGGTGAAATTGTCCCTGTTTTTTCAGTTCTATTGCAATCACTGTGTGTCAGTGTTCCCAAAAACCGGCATAACTTATCCCTATAACTTTTAAATAGTTTTATTGAAGTCCGTGCATCTGTTTGCCGCAAAGAGCTCAGTTGTACGCATATTGTGTTATACATGTTTTATAGTAAATTGCGCCTGTTGTCAGTGGTGCAAAGACCGCCATATTAATCCATATAACATTTAAATACTCTTATTGCAGTCCTTGCATCTGTTTGCCGCAAAGAGCTCAGTTGTACGCATATTGTGTTATACATATTTTATAGTAAATTGCGCCTGTTGTCAGTGGTGTGAAGATCGCCATATTAATCCATATAACATTTAAATACTCTTATTGCAGTCCGTGCATGTGTTTGGCGCATAGAACTCAGTTGTACGCATATTGGGCGACATGTATGAATCCCGCCGGGTCGGGGCGCACCTTTCCGGCAGTTTTCCGGCGAAATCTGTGCCTGATTTATGTCGGGGCCAGGGCGCGCTCATACATACTATGTAAAGTCCGCCGCGCCTCGCCAGTGTGTTAGGCGCAGTGCGGGGATCGAGGCGCAGTGCGGGGCTGCGCCGGAGATTCGCCGCCCGAGCCTGGGCACTCCTACATGTGGGGAAAACTCCGCCGCGCCTCGCCAGTATGGGGCGCAGTGCGGGAATGGAGGCGCAGTGCGGGGCTGCGCCGGAGATTCGCCACCCGAGCTAGTGCACTCATACATGCGGGAAAAACTCCGCCGCGCCTCGCCAGTGTGTGGGGCGCAGTGCGGGGACTGAGGCGCAGTGCGGCGCTGCGCCGGAGATTCGCCGCCCGAGCTAGTGCACTCATACATGCGGGGAAAAGTTCCCTGTGCCTCGCCAGTGTGTGGGCTGTAGTGCCGGGACTTAGGCGATGTGCGGGACTGCACCGAAAATCTGTTCCGATGCGAGACAGGCTGGAAAACAGGGAGAAATCATTCCACATGTCGGTGCGGAGTATGAATCAAAAATCGCCTTTATAAAGGCGAAAAACATTCCCAGAAAAGAGCTCAAACCTCAAAAAGAAAAAATACATAAAACAAAATCACTTTCCAAATATCCTAATTCCAGAATTAGGATATTGAAAATTGCCGGGAAATACAGTAATTCAAATTCTGAAACCTATTCTCATTGGTCGGCAGCAACCGGCCAATCAGAATAGGAGCGACAAAGTCCCATTATATCCTATGGAGAAGTTTGCACCAATCAAAATCAAAGGCGGGACAGTTCAAAATACAGTAAAAATGTAGCAAAGAGCTGATTGGTTGAGCTAGCGGGGGCTTGGCTAGCTCAGCCAATCAGAGCGCGAGCTACTTCTCCCATTGTAGTCTATGGAGAGATCGGCGCAATGCAATCTCGGCTCTCCACGCCGTGCGGCATGGAGTATGATAATAAAAATCATTTTTATTAAGTGTAAAATATTCTCTGAAAAAGCGCTGAAACCTTCTATAAACATACATTAATAAAATCCCGAACAACGCATTTGTCGCCGACACCGGCGCCACATAAGGAATTGGGTTATAGAGAATTGCCGGGAAATACAGTAATTCAAATTGTTTAAGCCCTTCTCATTGGTCGGCATAAACCAGCCAATCAGAATAGGAGCGACAGTGTCCCATTAAAACCTATGGAGAACTATTGACCAATCAGAATAGGAGTGACAGTGGCCCATTCTAACCTATGAAGGAGTATTAACCAATCAGAATAGGAGCGACAAAGTCCCATTATATCCTATGGAGAAGTTTGGACCAATCAAAATCAAAGGCGGGATAGTTCAAAATACAGTAAAAATGCAGCAAAGAGCTGATTGGTTAAGCTAGCGGGGGCTTGGCTATCCCAGCCAATCAGAGCGCGAGCTACTTCTCCCATTGTAGTCTATGGAGAGATCGGCGCAATGCAATCTCGGCGCTCAGCGCCGTGCGGCATGGAGTATGAATAAAAAAAATCATTTTTATTACGTGTAAAACATTATCAGATAAAGAGCTAAAACCTTCTGTTAAAAAAAATCAGTTAAAACCCGAACAACGCGTTTGTCGCAGAGACCGGCGCTACATAGGGAATTGCAATAGAGAATTGCCGGGAAATACAGTAATTCAAATTGTTTAAGCTATTCTTATTGGTCGGCATAAACCAGCCAATCAGAATAGGAGCGACAGTGGCCCATTATATCCTATGGAGGAGAATTGACCAATCAGAATAGGAGCGACAGGGACCCATTCTAACCTATGGAGAAAAATTGACCAATCATATTCTAAGGCGGGACAGTTCAAAATACAGTAAAAATGTATGGCGGCGTCCGAGGTGCGTTCACACCTGCGGGATCAACTCCACTTTGGGGGGGGGGCCTCGCCCCAAGGGGGTTTGGGTTTTTTTAGGCGCAGTGCGGGGATTTCGGGCATTAGGGAATGCCTTCACCTGATTAAAAAAAAAGTCTTAGAATTTCCCCGTGTTGCTGCCTTCCCATTACCCAGGAGGGTTCCCCAGCTGCCCCTGGAGGGCCCGAGAGCCCAGAACGAGTGTTTCCCTGAGCATTCCTATGGAATTTTATGGGCGGGGGTTTTTGGCGGTTTTATTAGCGTCGGGGGAAAAGCGGGGTTTCCCCCCTGCACCTTCTACTGGGGGCAAAGAGGGAAAGTGATTTTCCCCCGCCTTCCCTTGGGTCTTATGCACGCTCCCCACATCCCGTCGCAGCGGTTTTGGGTTTCCCAGCCATTATTCCACCCGTGCTTTCTCCCCCTGGCGGGTCTATTCCATCTGCTCCCCTCATTTTCCCCCAGCTTCTCCCCTGGGTCTTCTGGGGCCTCCGGGGGAGTCGCAAAGGGGGGAGGGGCAGCAAGAGTCGAACTTTTCGCCGGTGGAGAAAACAATTTTTGCTTGAGGAAAGGGAAGTGATGTGGGCCCCCTGCCCAAAAGTTTTTTCCCCAAACTACCCCTACCCGCCTGCTTGGGGGTAAAAAAGGTTTTTTTTTTAAAAAAAACCCGCGATTGGTTGGGGCCCAAAGGGTTTTTCTGTTGGTTTGATGGGGGGGGGGGCCGGCCTTCCCTTTCACCCAAAAATTTTTTAGTAATGGGAAAGTGGGAATTTTTGGGTTGTAATTTACGGGGCCTTATTTCTGTTGGGCCTCTAAAGAAGTGGTTTTTTCGGTACAAAGGGGAGCCGTTTAAAATAAAGGGCCCAAACATGATTACTGTGAACCCGGCTTTTTAGTGTTTCTTTCCCCCTTTCCCCCCAGTTGTGCCTTGGGTTAGCTTGCCCTAGAAAGTGTTAGCCTTTTTCAGCCTCATTGGGAGGCAAGGTTGTTTATTTTTTTTGTTGCAGCACTCAAAATTTCATGGGGGGTAAGGGCTGTTCTTGACGCAATGTTTTTCTTTTTTTCCCAGTTTTTGGGCCCAAACATTTTTACGCCTTTTTTTGGGCCCGGCTTTTCTGAGCAGGTTTCCCAGGGGAGAAAAGACCCGGTTGTGGGCTCCATTCCCCGGGGGTGTCAAATCTGAGGGGGGGTTTAGCCGCGCAAAACCGCCAAAACCCGTGCCGCAAAACGGGGTAGATGTTCGGCGGGGGTCAAGAAGCGGCTGGCTGAGGGGGGCCCCGAATGGCGTGACCCCGCTTTGATTTCCCTTTGGGTCGGCAGGTTTGGGTGCCACCCTTGCCCCCGAGCAGATTCAAAGGGATTGGAAACCCTCGATTTTCCTGGTCTTCAATTTTGGTAATCCAAAAGGCTGGAAGGGGTGCTTGAAGGAAAGTTTTTGGGGTTTTGGAAGGGGGTTGAATTGAAGTGATAGGGCTGACAAGGGGTAGCATATCCTATGGGGTGTTGTGGGTTGGGGTTTCCCCCCCTCTATGTAACACCCCCGTTATCAGGTAACCCTTTGGGAAAGGGGCCCCCTATCTGGCAAAAGTGATACTGTGATAAAAGTTTTTTGTTGCGCATTGTGATTTTGGTGTGCTCATCTGTCCGTTTTTTGGTCTGCTTTGGGGAGAACTCCATTTTTAAATCACCTTTCTCTTTTTTAACAAGGCATCTTTTCTGCATGTCACTTTTCCCCAACCCAAGGGTGTCCCTTTTTTTTGTTAATCAGTCTTTTTTTTTAATTGTAAGACACATGTTTTCCCTTGCTGTCATTTTACTTCCACATAGTCTGCTAAAAGGGGGAGACTGTTTGATTTGTTAAAAGGGAGAATATTTGAGCGTTGGCAAATTTTTCCCCATTTTTTTTGGTTAGCGAAATGCCTGTTGTGTACATTTATCCTTTTTCCCAGCCTTTTAAAGCCCGTTTGTCCCCGGACATAAGTTTTCACAATGTCTTTTGGGACTTGTTTTTCGGTCCCAAAACCCTTACCTGCCCTTTGGCCCCCGCA
>JAODAL010047328.1:0-30041 GCA_025379985.1 Phyllomedusa bahiana
CTTCTCCTCAGAATTCCCGGTCACTATAATCTAGTTATATTAAAAATTTTTTTACATATAGATAAATGTACCCAGGTACCCTTTTCTCCAGATTCCCGGTCACTATACTTGTTATATTATTAAATCTAGAAATGTATCATCAGGACCTTCTCCAGTGATTCCGGTCCATATAACTTTTATTTATTTCATCTAGAAATGTGTATCCTGTGTGTGTGTGTGTCAGATTCCCTGGTCACTATAACTTGGTACTTATATTAAATTGGAAATGTGTCCAGACCCTTCTCAGAATCCTGGTCACTATAACTTGTTATATTATTCATCTAGAAATGTATCGCCAGACCTATGTGCTCCAGAATCTGGTCACTAGAACTTTGTTATATTATTACATCTAGTAATGTATCCAGACCCTTCTCCAGAATCCAGGTACTAAGTAGTCTTGGTATATTATTACTCTAGAATGTATCCCAGACCTTCTACAGAATCCTGGTCACTATATCTTGTTATAATATTGCATCTAGAAATGTATCAGACCCTTCTTCAGATCTCCGGGGGAGGGCCTACTTATAACTGTTATATTATTACTTCTGGAATGGATCCAGGACCCTTCTCCAGATTCCCGGTGTACTTTAACTTGTTATACATGTAATTACATCTAGACTGTATCCTGGACCCGTTCCACAGAATCCTGGTCACTATACTTGTTTATTATTAATCTAGAAATGTCTCCGACCTTCGCCAGAATTCTGGCACTAGAACCTGTTTTGTTATTTATTATCAATCTAGGAAATGTCTCCAGACCTGCTCCAGAATCCTGGTCACTAGAACTTGTTATATTATTACATCTAGGTAATGTATCCAGACCCTTTCTACACGAATCCTGGTCACTATAACTTGTTATTTTCACATCTAGAAAGGTTACTCCGACACTTCTCCAAGAATCCTGGTCGCACTAGAACTTGTTATATTATTAACATCTAAAAAATGTATCCAGACCTTTCTCACAGAATACCAGGTCACTAGGATAATTGTTATATTATTACATCTAGAAAATGTATCCAGACCCTTCCCAGATCCCCGAGTCAGTCTGTACTAACTTGTTTACATTATTACAATCTAGAAATGTGTCCAGTCCCTTCTTCCAGAATCCTGTGTGGTACTTATAACTTGTTATTTATTACATGTTAGAGAATGTATTATACCCAGACCCTTCTTCCTTGGAATCCTGGTCCTATAACGTGTTATATTATTACATCTAGAAATGTTCCAACCCCTTCCACAGAATACCTGGTCACTATAACTTGTTATTATTTTTTACTTCTAGATAATGCTATCTTGATACAGACTTTCTGCAAGAATCCTGGTCACCTAGAACTTGTTAAATTATGTACATCTAGAAATGTCTCCATGACCCTTCTGCCAGAATGCCTGGTCACTATAATTGTTATATACTTGTCATCTTGAAATGTATCAGTACCTTTCCAGAAGTACTGCGTACACTATAACTTGTTATATTATTGACATCTTGAAATGTATCCAGACCCTTCTCCAGAATCCTGGTCAACTGTAACTTGTTATTTATTACATCTAGAAATTGTATGCAGACCTTCGCCAGAAGTTCGTCGCGGTGTCACTATTAAAGACTTGTTTATATTCATTACATCTAGAAATGTATCCAGAACCTTCTCCAGATTCCCGGTCACTAAACTTGTTATCTTTATTACATATAAGAAATGTGTATCAAGACCCTCTCCAGAGTTCCCGGTCACTATACTTGTTATATTATTACATCTAGGAAATGTATCCAGACCCTTCTCCGATCTCCCAGTCCTATAACATGTTACATTATGTACATCAGAAAATGTGGTCCAGACCCTACTCCAGATCTGGTCACTATAACTTGTTATATTATTACATCTAGAAATCGTATCCAGAGACCTTTCTCCAGAATACCTGGTCACTAATTAACTTGTTATATTATTACATCTAGAACAATGTTACCAGGACCCTTCTCCCTCAGAATCCGGACACTGATAACTTGTATATTATTACATCTAAAAATGTATCAGATCCCTTCTACATGAATCCTGGTCACTATAAATTGTTAGTATTATTTCCCCCCCCCCCCCCCCCATCTAGAAATGTATCCAGAACCCTTCTTCAGAAATCCCTGGTCACTATAACTTGTTATATTTAACATCTAGAAAATGGATCCAGACCTTCTCCAATTCCCGGTTACTAACTTGTTACATTATTACATCTAGAAATGTATATCCAGGGACCCTTCTCCAGAATCCTGGTTACTATACTTGTACATTATACATCTTAGAAATGTATCAAGACCCTTCTCCAGAATCCTGGTCACTATACCTGTTATCATAATTACATCTAGAAATGTCTCCCGACGCCTTCTCCAGAATCCTGCGGTGCATACTAGAACCCTGTTTTTTATTATTTTTTACATCTAGAATGTCTCCAGACCCTTCTCAGAATCAGTGGTGTCAACTAGAACTTGGTTATATGTGTGATTACATCTAGTAATGTATGTCCAGACCCTTCTACAGAAAGCACTGGTCCGCACGTTAATTGTTATATTATTACATCTGAGAAAGGTCTCCCGACCTTATCCATGAATCACTGGTCCACTTGAACTTGTTATATGTATTACATATAGATAATGTATCCCAGACCCTTCTCCAGAATTCAGGTACACGTATAACTTGTTATATTATTACATCTAGAAATTGTATCCGGAACCCTTCTCCAGAATCCTGGTCACCTAGAACTTTGTTATATTACTACAATCTAGGGAAAATGTATCTAGAACCTTCTCCGAATCCTGGTCACTAGAACTTGTTATAGTCTTACATCTAGAAATGTGATCCAGGACCCTTCTCCAGAATAGTGGTCTCACTATAACTTGTTTTATATTATGGTTACATATAGAAATGTAGCCAAACCTTCCACAGAATTCCCCTAGTCACTATAATTGTTATATTATTACATCTAGAAATGTATCCAGACCTTTCTCAGAATCCTGAGTCCACTAGAACTTGTTATTTTATTAATATGGAAATGTCTCCAGAACCCCCCTTCTCCATGAATCCTGGTCACTGTAACTTGTTATATTATTGCATCTAGAAATGTATCCAGACCTTCCTACCAGAATCCTGGTCACTATAAACTTGTTATAATTATTACATCTTGAAATGTTTCCAGACCCTTCTCCAGATATCCTGGTCACTGTAACTTGTTATATTAAATACTTATTAGAAATGTATTCCAGACCCTTATCCAGAATCCCGGTTCACTAAAACTTGTTATATTATTACATCTAGAAATGTATCCAGACCCTATCTCCAGATTCCGGTCACTATAACTTGTTATATTATTACATCTAGAAATGTATCCAGGGACCCTTCTCCAGATTCCGGTCGCCTATAACTTGTTTTATTATTTCATGATAGAAATGTATCCAGACCCTTCTCCAGATTGTCCCGGTCACTATACTTGTTACATTTTACATCTGTGAAATGTGTCCAGTCCACTTCTCCAGAATCTACTGGTCACTATAACTTGTTATTATTATTACATCCTAGAAATGTATCCAGACCGTTCTCCAGAATCCTGGTCACTAGAACTTGTGTATATTATTACATCTAGAAATGTATCCAGGACCCTTCTCCAGGAATCCCGGTTCACTATAACTTGTTATATTATTACATCTAGGAAATCGTATCCAGACCTTCTACAGAATGCCTGGTGTCACCTATATGTTTTGTTTATGTTTAAGAAATTTTATGTGCATTAGACAATGTATCCAGGACCCTTCTTCAGAGTATCCCGCGTCACTATCTACTTGTTATATTTATTACATCTAGAAATGATCTAGACCCTCTCAGATTCCCGGTTACTATAACTTGTTACATTATTACATTCTAGTGACATGTATCAGACCCTTTTCCAGAATCCTGGTCACTAATACCTTGTTATATTATTACATCTAGAACATGTCTCCCGGAACTTCTGCCAGAATTCCTGGTCACCTTAGGAAACCTGTTTTTTTATTATTTACATATAGAAATGTATCCAGACCCTTCTACAGAATCCTGGTCACTAGGAACTTGTTATATGATTACATCTAGAAATGTATCCAGACCCTTTCTGTGTACAGAATCAATGGTTCACTACTAACTTGTTATATTATTACAACTAAGAAAGGTCTCCGACCCTTATCCAGAATCTGGTCACTAGAACTTGTTATATTAATAACAATCTAGAAATGTATCCAGACCTCCTTCTCAGAAGTTGTCAGGGTCACTATATACTTGTTATATTATTACATCTAGAAATGTTCCGGACCATCTCAGAATTCGCCTGGTGTCACTAGAACTTGTTATATTACTACATCTAGAAATGTAGCCAGGACCTTCTCCAGAATCCTGGTCCACTAGAACTTGTATATATTATTACATCTAGAAAGGTATCCAGACCATCTCCAGAATACCTGGTCACTATAACTTGTTATATTATTACATCTAGAAATGTATCCAAAACCTTCACAGAATCTGGGTCACTATAACTTGTTATATATTTTCATCTAGAATTGTATCCAGACCTTTCTCAGAATCCTGGTCAACTGTAGAACGTTGATTATATTGTTACATGTCTAGAAAATGTCTCCAGACCTCTCAGAATCCTGTGTCATGTAAACTTGTTATATTATTGCCATCTAGAAAATGTATAGACGTCTCCAGAATCCTGGATCACTATAACTTGTTATATTATTACATCTAGAAAGTGGTAGCCAGACACCTTCTCAGAACCTGGTCACGGTACTGTTATTATTTTACATCTAGAAATGTATCCAGACCCTTCTCCGATCCGGTCACTATAACTTTTTATATTATGTTACGCATCTAGAAATGTATCAAGGACCCTTCTCCAGGATTCCCGTCAGACTATAACTTGTTAGTATTAATTACATCTAGAAAGGTATTTCAGACCCTTCTCCAGATTCCCGGTCTCTATAACTTGTTACATTATTACATCTAGAAATGTGTCCAGACCGCATTTCTCCAGAATCCTGGTCACTATAACTTGTTTTTTTCCCCTCCCCTAACATTGTTCCAAACCCTCCCCCCCAACCAACAATTTATATTTATTACATCTAGAATGTGTATCCAGACTTTCTCCAGAATCCTGGTGCACTAATGAATTGTTACTGATTATTACATCTAGAAATGTATCAGCCCTTCTACAGAATCTGGTCACTATATTGTTATATTTATTAGACATCTAGAAATGTATCCAGATCCTCTTCAGAATCCGGTCAATATAACTCGTTATATTATTACATCTTAAGGAAAATGGAATCCAGACCCTTCTCCAGATTATTTTTTTCCGGTTACTATAAAAAAAAAAAAAAAAACTTGTTAATTATCTACATCTAGTAAGTTGTATCCAGACCCTTCTCCAGAAGTGGTCACTATACCTGGTTATATATATACATCTAGAAATGTCGTACCGGCCCTTCTGTCCAGAATCCGGGTTCACTAGAACTGTTATAGTATTGTCATCTGAGGAACATGTAGCCAGGATCCTTCTACAGATTCCTGGTCACTTATAACGGTTATATTATTACATCTAGAAAGGTCTCCCGACCCTTCCTCCAGGAATCCTGGACAATAGAACTTGTTATGCTATTACATATGAAATGTGAGTCCAGACCCTTCTCCAGAATTTCAGGTCATCTATAACTTGTTATATTATTACATCTAGAAATGTATCCGGACCCTTCTCAAGAATCCTGGTATAGGAACTTGTTATATTACTATTCATCTAGAAATGTATCCCAGACCCTTGTCTCAGATCTGGTTCACGAGAACATTGTTATATTATTACATCTAGAATTGCATTTAGACTGTTTCTGAATTCTTTTGGTGAATTCACTGTGAAAACCTCAGTGTCTTCGAGTAAACAACAATTTTTTTTTTCCATTTTATCAACAGGCAAAGTGAATCTGAGGACATCAAAAACATAAGGAATGAAGAGCTAAAAATCAGGGCAGAGGGCACCATTAGTCAGCACTGTTACCTTGCACGGTTGGGGTGCTGGGTTCAAGTATGAAAAAGTAATGCCTTCATGGAGTTCATTCTCTTCATGTTTATGTGGGTTTCCTCCATTCATAAATCTACTAGTGCATCTCAAAGAATTAGAATTTCACTGAAAAGATAATTGATATCAATAATTTAAATCAAATAGAGAAACCCAAATGTGTAGACTCAATTACAATTTGAATTACGATTTTTAATAT
Source organism: Phyllomedusa bahiana (assembly GCA_025379985.1). Lineage (NCBI taxonomy): Eukaryota > Metazoa > Chordata > Amphibia > Anura > Hylidae > Phyllomedusa > Phyllomedusa bahiana. The sequence goes on from JAODAL010047328.1 coordinate 6,314, forward strand.
AATACTTTTGTGATCCCTATAAGGGTATGTTCACACGACGTCTTGTGTCTGTGTGAACATACACTTTTGTGATGCGAGTCGGCGTCCGTGCTGAAAGGACCCAGATCAGCATCTAAGAACAAACAGCAGTGTGTTTACCACTACCGGCAATGGGAAACACGCAGTGGAGTTCACATGAGTGATCGCCGCTGCATGTTTGCATCGTGTCCGATCCGTCTTATGGATCCGCTCCAGGAAATGACATGTCATTTATTGGAGCACATCCGGACGACGGACCCAACAGACGCGATGCAAACATGCAGCGGCGATACCTCATCTGAACGCATGTCGGGCAGCGGGCGCACTCGTCCCCCTGAGAGCTCTAAACTTACCCGGCCACGCTCCTGTCTCCGTGCACGTCCCGGCCGGCTGCTGTGCGCGCTACCGCACATTTTTATTTGAGGTGTCTATTCGGTCATGCTTGCCTATCTTTCCTTTTCCTGGTCTGATATCTGTGCTGTTTTTTATGTATGCTTTTATTGTATGTGTTGTTTGTGTAATTATAACATTTTACAAAGTTAATTGGTGTTATTATTATCATTATTTTTTTTTCGTTCAGGCATTCGTTTTATAGGTTTTGTATCCAAAAAAGTTGCAATAAAGAAGAAAAAAAATTAAACCAAGGCCCAAACATTGTATAACACAACACATTTAAAGATGATCTCATTCTGTCTTTTCTCTGTGTTTCCCTAGGGTCAAATAGTCCCACAAGGGTATTAGAGGATCCAGGCTTTAACACAACATAGGGCCACAAGGTCCAGCAGGAGACAACCACATTTTAGGTGCATTTGAGCAATCACTTGTCTCTATCATCTATATCTAATAGGACAATTCAAAATAATCAGACCTTATTGATGATCTGTCCTCGGTACAATGATAATAACAAGATGAATGAGGCAATTAAAAGTGGATGTGCACTTGCTTTGAATAGATCAGGCTTCCACAAAACACGCCTTGTGGGCTGCTTGTGGTATGAAAACCGGATTACTAAGGGGCAGAACTTGTGCTAATTTTGTGGGTGTTTGGTTGGTTTGGGATCATTCCTGGGTTGTTCGATGGCATTCCCTGGATGATCAGAGGCATTCCCAAATGTTGCAGGGGTATTCCTGGACAGTTTGGGGACATTTCATGGTGCATGAAAAAACTTTGAGACTCTCGGTTCACATATTTTGATCAAAATCTTTAGGGATTTCCACGTAGTGTATTGCCCTTTTTGCAGAAATGTGCCGTGGCGGCGTCTAGTGCTGCGTACATGTATACTTATATGTGTGCCCGCAGCCCTGCCAGTGGCACCCAGGTTTGCATAGTTTTTTTCAGAAATGTTTTTGTGTGCAGAAACATACGTTATACTGTGGTGTACATTGATTTGTGTAACCCGTATATGGGAAGGAAGGGGTGCCTCCATTTTGGGTTTTTGCCCCGCCCACTCTCACAGGCTGTCATAAGAAGTGCAGCTTGCAAGTCTGTTGTTCTTCTTATATTTGTTTTCTCTCTGTATAATGGAGGTAGGTTGGACCCAGGGATAGGCTGTGAATGGCTCTATGGAGAGGTAAGTGATAGTGTAGGTTGCCTGATTTTGAGATCCACATGAAGTCGTGGGCAGCTTTAAACATATATTGATCAAATATCGGTACCGGAGAGTCTCAAAGGTTTTTTCATGTATGATAGATAGCAGTAAATGCTTCTGTTAGGGATTTCCCACCGTATGTGTATTTCATGGTGCAGGCTCTGAATAGCCTCCACAGGGGAGCAAATGAAGCCTATGCTGTGCCCCTAGTCTTGGTGAGCTCCTGGGTACGGTGGGCAACTGAGAATAACAAGCCTGTGACTTTTTTTTTTTAGATAGAAAGGCAGAAAAAGAGAAACACAAAGCAAGAGTTATTTGCAGTATGTGCAGATATATACAGTAGCTCCAAGAATCAACTCCCTTGGTGGATCCCAAGAATTAAATCCACTAGTGAGCTGCAAGGATCAACTCCATTAGTGGGTCTCATGAATCAAGTCCAATGGTGTGTCTCAAGAATCAACATCACACTGGTGGCCACCAAGATGTGTTCATCTATCATGGTGGCTCAAGAATCCTCTCCACTGAGGGGCATCAGATCAACTTCAATGGTGGAACCCAGGCTCTACCTTAGTCTGTACACTGCATGCGTTTAGTTTTGGCAACCCCTCCCAATGTCCATGCTAAGGTGTGCAGGTCTGGTATAGATGGAAGGTAGTCCTCGGAATCATCTTCTCTGATGGATCCAACAGTATGTCTCCCAAAATTTTGGACTCTAATGCAATTTTGCAATACAATGAAATCTCCAAGACCAAATGGGTCATCTGCCTTTGGTAAAAGTAAAGCTATTAGATTAGATTCCCCCTGTTTCAGATTCACAGCAAATCATTGACTTGCATGTTGGTGATTTAAAGCTTGATATAAACAGCTCTCTTCTGAAAGAAAGGGAAAAACATCCTTCAACATTAGTCAGGACCGTAAAAATAAAAAAAGTTGTGTATGCTCTGTAATTAGCTTTACACCAAATGATCCACAAGAACTGAGAATCTGGATAATGGTAAAGGATAACAGTTTATTATTCTGAATGCTCAGCTTCATCCATAGGATTATTTTTGGAGAGACCCCTGGTACTAAATATTTTTTCCTTTTGAACATACTACCGTAAGTAACTCTTTGCTCTTTCTTTTAATCCCCTGGTTTATAAAACCTTTGAACCATTGGACCTTAATGCGGTTGAGTATAAATTATTCCTTATGTTTCTGTATGACTCTATTTACACATTGATCCCTTTGTAATAGATTGGATGATTTCAATGAAAAAATATTTTTTTTAGAAGTATATTTTAGTAAAATATTAGACTCTCTCATTCCTAACAACTAGCTACTTCCTTGAACTAAGTTTGTCTTCACACTCTTGTAGATTTTGTCCTGTGCTTGTTGTAGAGAACAGAATATCATTCTTATTCTCTGTACTTTCCTTATTGACTAGAAACAACCGTGACCGCAATATAGATACTAAAATTCATGGATGGTACCCAAGCAGCATTGTGGACTTGGTGCTCACATAAGTGGCCATCAGTGTGAGTTGTCATTGGAGGGCTCACTGGTAGAACTTTGTATTTTGGTGGCCCACCACTCGGTAGCTGATTCTAGGGGCGATCATACCATTGAAGTAATTTTGGGGTCTCACTCACCTCAACGGACTCTGAATACTTGGGGGCCCACCATTGGAGTTTGATTCTGGGGGCTCCACCACATGGGGTTGCAATTCTGGGGGCGCCTCGCCATTGGAGCTGATTTCTGTGGGGGTTGCCCAGCCATCGGAGTCGTGATTCTGGGTGTGCACTCACATCGGAGATGATTCTGGGGTCCTCACCATTGGAGTTGATTCTTGGGGCCCACCATTGGAGTTGAATCTGGGGGCTCACCATTGGAGTTAATTCTGGAGGCCCACCTTATAGCTACTGTACATGCCTCTTATACTCTTTCCCTTGCTTTTTGCATCTAGTTTCTCTGCTTTTTTGCCTCTCCTGAGGATGTATATTCCGTTGAAAAGCAACTTCAAGTCTGTCATGTTCAGGGGCTTACCGGGGCTTCCTCTGTGAACCAGTCCAAGTCTGTACCAAAGCACTAATAAATAATGACAGTCAGAAGCTAAAGTAAGCTACTTTAGACTTAGACCAAAACAAAAATATAGGTAAGTGTCATAAAATTGAACCCCCCCATTTATACCCCAACACAATCTTGACCAATGCTGTCTGTGTTTATGAGCTGAAAACTCCCATAAACTGGAAAAAAATGGGTCTTATATAGCAGTGTTCCACAATTCCAGTCCTCAAGGCCCACCAACAGGTCATATTTCAGGATATCCCATAGAATACACTGACGATAATTATATCACCAGTGCAATACCAAGGAGATCCTAAAAACATGACCCGTTGGTGGATTTTGAGGACTGGAGTTGAGGATCACTAGTAAAGGGGGTTTCCAGTACCTTCGAAAAGTAAATCAGGGGAATATTTTTTTTAAATAGCAAAAAAGTTGTACCCATTCTTCAAGGAAGCATCACTGGTTCCTCAGAGGTACATGTTTTTGTCTCAGGTTGACAGGTCAATATTGTGGACAGTAGTTGGCTATCATGGTCATGTGTTGAGATGGTCCTTGTCCGCAGTGGGTATTTGTTTGTGCTCTTCGACATGTTATCTCAGCACTTGATGTGAAACTTCATGAGTATAAGTAACTTTTTAAATTACTTAAAAGGTTTTCCAAGATTTTTAAAACCCTCCCCACCACCTTCCACTGCACTAAAATAGAAAATGCCCCCATTCTTCCCTCTCCCATCACCCCCGCTCCAGTGCTGCCAGAGCTCCAGTGTTTTCTCCTGGTCCCTCAATGATGATCTAACGTTCATAAGATCACATGATGCTGCGAGCAAAATCCAATGACTCGTGTAGTCACATGACTGCACATCCAGCATGTGACCACAGAGGTCAGTGATTGGCTGCAGCATCATGTGATTCATAAATGTGATGTCATCAGTGAAGGACCGTGGGGAACACTGGAGCTCTGGCAGTGCTAGGATGGGGTTCATGGGAGAGGTAAGTATAGGGTAAATTTCTATTTAAAGGGGTTGTCTCACTACAAGGGTTGATTTCTATGTTAAAGAGCTTGCAAAAAACAAGTTCATCTTTGCATTATATGTGTCCATTTAACAGTGTCCCTATATATTCTGAGATATACCTCTTGTATGGTGCTGCACAGCTCCTCAGGTCGAGCTATAGCTACAGACCTGTTTGCACTATCCTGATAGGCTGCCAAGACTGGTGTGCTATAGATACAGACCTGTCTGTTTACAGCAGCGCGCTAGTGGTGAGCCGAGTTGTAAACACTACCACGTGAATTCAAAAACGAAACCAAGAAAACAGGACTGAGGTAAGATGAATCAATGAAGTGAGACAACCCCTTTAAGTATATAATTGAATATAAGGATAATATGGTGTTCACCAACCCATCAGTAAAGTTGGAAGTTCCCTGTATACCATCTTAAAGAGGTATTCCAAGACCTATGACATACACAGTTCAGTCACATTATTATGACCAGCAGCTAATATCCAGAGTAATCCATCATGTGCAAGCATTTTTGGGGACCGCACGCTGGGAGTAACTTAATACAGGTCCGGGTAGGTTGTTACGTATCTGCGAGCCAACTGTAACATCCCACAGCTGCTGGAGGTCCATAGAGCCAACACAACCATCCAGGGCGCTCCCCACAAGCCTGCTGGAGGGTCCATAGATCCAACCCACCATCCAGGGACGCCCATCAGCTGCGGAGGTCCATAGCGCCCAACACTCACCATCACAGGGGCGGATCCCACAACTGCTGGAGGGTCCATAGAACCAACACCACCTCCAGGGACACCCACAGCTGCTGGAGGATCCATAGAGCAAACACCACCATTCCAAGGGACTCCCACTAGTTGCTGTGAGGAGCCATTAGAGCCAAACACCACCATCCAGGGAATTCCACAGCTGCTGGAGGGAGCCATAGAGCACGAAACACCACCATTCCCAGGGACTCCGCACAGCTGCTGGAGGATGCCATAGAGCCAACAACCACCATCCAGGGCTCCCACAACTTGCTGGAGGGTCCATAGAGCATAACACCAACATCAGGCGCCACCACAGCTGAGTTGTGAAAAGTCAATATGAGCCAACATCCACCACCAGGGGACCCACGCAGCTGCTAGAGGGGCGCGCATAGAGCCCAACATCACCATCCAGGGGCTCCCCATCACATGGCTCGATTTAGGGTCTGGGGAGAAAGATATAAGAGGCCAGGGTAGTGCCTTGGAAGTCTGGGTACTGCTCTGTACCAACCAATGTTCGTGCACATTTCTACGCTGTGTGGAACATCTGCGTCCTCAGTGTTCTCTACAGGTCCCTCCATTCTTACATTCATGGGTAACATGGTGCTGCAGCCAATCTCTGGCCTCCGCAGTCACATGACTGCATATACAGTGTGGAGGTCAGTGATTGGCTGCAGCACCATGTAATCTATAAACATGACATCATCAGAGGGGGAGCTCTGGCAGCACTGGAATGGTGGTGAGAGGAGAGGTAATTATGGAATACTTTTCTATTTAAGCACAGCGGGAGGTGGAAGGGAGGATTATTAAAAGTCCTGGAAAACCTCTTTCTTCAAATATTGTCAATTTATTTTTTTGGTTGAAGATAGAGCACCCCTTTAAGAGGAGAAGACCCACTATTTTAATTATTAGTAATGGTTTTAGATTACATATGGCTTTCATAGGGGTCAGAATATGCATAAAAGTTGAGTTTCCCTTGAACTATGAATTTTGTCTGGTAAAACTATACAGTGTCAAAAGTCCCAGGACATCCTTTTATTTCAGAAACAAAAGGGAAAGCGACTATGTCTGAGAAATACTCCCAGACAAATTATAAGGGGTAGGTGACCTATGAGGTGAGGCTATGTCTGGACTATAGCCGCCATATTGACAGCCACCATACAAGGGCAAGTTTTTTTAGTGGAATGGTCATCGTATGTAAAATCTGTCTAAGAAGACCAGAATCTTCTCAGACATTGATTGCCCCCATCAGAGTTGCATTAACGTCTAGTGGCTCTAAAAAAGTTATGCTATAGACAGTAGAATTTGCAACAACAACAACAGTCGATTTGACATGTCTATGTGTTGATTCCTTACAGAGTCTGAAGCGCTGGATCCAATCTGTGTTATGAACTGCATTGAGAAATGTTCTGATATGCTACATGACCCACTCTGTCACCATGTGGAAAAACTTGTGCTCTTGAGCGAATATGGCAGTTTTCAAGATGGCGGCCATGTTCCAGACATAGCCTAAAACATAAGTCCCCTTCACCCATTACTTGCAAGACCGGGACAAGGTATTCTGGTGCCCTAGGCAAGTAAGACACATAGCCCACTCCATATCTCCTTGCTCCTGCCTAGAATGAACTGGTGCCCTGGGTGGTCGTCTACCTTCACCCACCCGTGGTCCCGGCCCTGCTTGCTGGGGTATTCAGATATGTCATTTTATCTTTTTTTTCTGAAATAAAAGGATGTCCTGGGACTTTCGACTTACCCTGTTTATATCTTCTTTTCACTACTAAAAAGAAATTAAGTACACCCTTTCCATCCCACTGTCTCAAAACTATCCAGAGACTTCTCAGACATCAGTTTTAGTGTGGGATGCATTTAATTTGCAGGATGTTCTTTTCCCTCTGTAAGGTGCCAGTTTTATTTTTCTATCATTGCCCCATTAGCTTCAATACTGACATAATCACAGAACAATAATATACAATTTGTCAGGATCCTTTCTGATACCGTGCGACGAATCCATACTCTGCGTAAAAGTGAGGCGACGTTACACTGAGCAACAAGACTCTATCAAAAGAAGTTCAACTTTAGCTGTCCTGGCTTGAACCAATGCCATCATGAAGCTGTAATTGTAAAAACATAACATAGCCCACACTGAAAGCAAGGACTCTAGTTCCCTGCTGTTTTACTGTAATTAAACGAATAGGTGAGAAACCCGGGGGGTGTCTAATGAGAATAGTTTGTTTTTCAGCGAGCGTCTGGCGAATGTCATGTGTCAAATTACTCTCGTGAACGGCGGTGAGGGCTAGCGTTGCTCTTCTGTGTGGATGAGAAGAATGTGGACTTCACTATACTTTGCATAAGAGCTCTGTGGTCGATCCTTGTGATTAACATGTATATATGTTTCCTCTCCACCAAACCCTTCAGTTTAGCTTCATTTTGATGCTTTTTTCTTCCTTTTTTGCATTAGTCTAACATTGGTAATAGATTAAAAAAAATGTTTCGTTTCAAAAAAAATTTGATTTCAGAAATGCCATGAAGCCATGAATTTGTAAGGTCTAGAAGTAAAGTGAACAGCATAGAAGAAGGCCCTCGAGAGGATCATTTGACGTCGGGGTCCATGCTGAACTCATAGGGGGCTGATGGAGTTCTGTCGGCTCTGGCTAATGTCATAAATAGGATCATAGAGATGCTGAAAGATAAATACACCTTCAGGAAAAGCAGAGAGGAGCCCGCACCGAGTGGGTGAGGAGCTGATATGTTGGGTCATTTTGAATTTAAAAAAGTTAGTTTTGTAGATTTTGTAGTTTGTTGGAGTTTTGTAGACTGTTGGCTTCGATTTATCAACACAATAGGAGAAGAAAAAACATATGTAGAACAATAGTGGAAAATAAATGTAAATATCTATCTTATAAATCATACTTAACAAAAGATCTTGTTAATCAATGTTAAGGTTTTTATGGCATCTGAGCGCGCTCTTAATATCAAATAGGACTTACTGTCTGACCTGTAGTAATAGAGCAGAGGAATCGGATCTCAGAGTCAGACTCAGGTGCTTGAGGCTCACCAGTGGAGTTGATTCTTGGCGCCCACCCATGGAGATGATTCTTGGGACTCACCAGTGGACTTGATTCTTGTGGCCCAACAATTGAATTGATTCTTGGAGTCCACCAGTGGAGTTGATTCTTGGGGCCCACCAGTGAAGTTGATTCTTGGGGCCCACCAGTGGAGATGATTCTTAGGACTCACCAGTGGAGTTGATTATTGGGACCCACCAGTGGAGTTGATTCTTGTTGGAGACCACCAGTGGAGTTGATTATTGGGGCCCACCAGTGGAGTCGATTCTTGGGGCTTATCAGTGGAGATGATTCTTGGGACTCACCAGTGGAGTTGATTCCTAGAGCCCGCCGTGAAGTTGGTTCTTGGGGCCCACCAGTGGAGTTTATTCTTGGGGCCCACCAGTTGAATTGATTCTTGTAGTCCACCAGTGGAGTTGATTCTTGGGGCCCACTCTTACAGCTAATGTACACGACTCCACATACTATACATGGCTCTTGAATTCTGTCTGTCTTGCTTCCTTTCTACCTTAATGAAATCCAGGCTGCTGTGCCCAGAAGCCCAGCATACCCTGGTGCCTAATCAGGACTGTCTTAATGGCATTATGGACGCCCGAATCTAGTAGTGCAAAGGGCCATACACAGGCTCATGACATCACACCAGGTCATGCCACTAATCACGCCATGCATTTAACCAACTCCAACCACACCAATATCGTCATACCACCTTTGTTGGGACAGGCCAACAGCTGACAAGACTAATTGGTGTGTCAGGGAGCCAATGTCTCCACCATGGTTTTTGACTGTTTGCATACCCTAATAACACACAAACAGTTGAATAATCACCTCGGGCCCCTATGTTTTTGGGGCCCCCAGCAGTTGCCTAAAAGATAGGATTGTCCTGTGTCAACTGGTAGCTTCTCCTGCTCTCATGTGGACCAGTCCAAGCCTGTCTGATCTGATGGATATATAGGTTTGTGCAAAAAAAAAAAAAATCAGGCTAAACTGTACCTCATTTTTATTTGAATCAATGCTCATTCTGGGCTTAAAGGGGTTCGCCACTTTGGATATTCCCTAATTATTAGAATGCTCTCTCGATAATAGGCTGATAAGAAAATTTTCCCCAACTGGGACCCCAAAAAATTAACTGTAATTTGTGGAAAAATTGGGCAGTAAGTGTTCAATTTCCCTGCAGCACCACCACTCATGAAATTAAGCATTATATAAGGCTCTTAAAAATCAATAAGTTGTTTTTGTGATTCAGGACAGGGCAGATCCTCCAGAGGGAAGCAAGCTGTTTGTAACCATTCTCCATTCTGGACAAGAGATGAAGAGAACAGATTCTAGGGGCCCACTATGGAGTTGATTCTTGGAGTCCATCAGTGAAGTTGATTCTTGGAGCCCATCAGTGGACTTGATCCTTGGATCCCATCAGTGGAGTTGATTCTTGGGGCCCACCAGTGGAGTTGAGTTTTAGGGCCCACCAGTATAGCTGATTCTTGGGGACCACCCTACAGCTACGGCACATATAGAACATGCCTCTTGCTTTCTGCTCTTTATTCCATGCCTTTCCCGCAGAAAAGCAGCCCCAGGCCTGCTATTCTCAATGGTCTATTATGCTCATGGGCCCACTGGTGAAGTTTATTCTTGGCCTTACCAGTGGAGCTGATTCTTTGGCCCCACCAGTGGAGCTTATTCTTGGTTCCCACCAGTGAAGTTGATTCTCGTTACCTATCAGAAATAGCAGATTCTTGGAGCCCTGCATGGAGTTTTTCTTGGAGCCATCCAGTTAAGATGATTCTTGGATCCCATCAGTGAAGTTGATTCTTGGGCCCCACCAGTGGAGCTGATTCTTGGATCCCACCAGTGAAGTTAATTTTCGGGGCATATCAGAAAGAGCAGATTCTAGAGGCCCACCAGTGGAGTTAATTTTGGGCTCCACCAGTGGAGCTGATTTTTGGATCCTACCAGTGAAGTTGATTTTCAGGGCTCACCAGAAAGAGCAGATTCTTGGAGCCCACCATAGAGTCGATTCTTTGGCCCAAGCAGTGCACTTGATTCTTGGATCCCATCAGTGCAATGGATTCTTGGGGTCCACCAGTGGAGTTGAGTCTTGGGGCCCACCAGTATAGCTGATTCTTGGGGACCACCAGGGAAGCTGGTTCTTGTGGACCAACAGAGGAGCTAATTCTTGGAGCCCACTCTACAGCTACTGCACAAATGGGACATGCCTCTTGCTTTTTTCCCCCTTATTCTCTGCCTTTCCCCCAGAAAAGCAGTCCTAGACCTGCTATTCCCTATGGCCCATTATGCCCAGGGGCCCACTAGGGGTTTATTCCATCTCCCCTGTGGGCCAGTCCAAGCCTGTACATACTGTAGATAATAGATATGCACCATTCCTGGAAACCTGTGAGTTGTCAAAGAACTTAAGATCCCCTCTGGCCTTCTTACCTGATGACCTACCTGGCTGGAGTTCTGGGAAAATGACACCTGATCATCGGCTATTGTTACATCTTTCAAGTCAAGAACTCAACGATCATAGGAGAGGTGGAGAGGTGAAGGTCTGCAGGTGGGGTAACCGAGGAATGGTACTCCTCAAGTCATAGAATGGAAAAGCCAAGTTCACTGCACTTTTTTCTTCCAAAATATGCACAGCTGTAGATTAATTGCAGCTCTAGGACATTCTACCTAATCCTCCGGAACAAATTTGGTCCTTTTTTTTTTTTTGCTTCAAGACAGAATCTGAGCTAACAATAACTTCAACTCATTTCGAATTCATTTTTTTTAGTCTTCTAGTGATGTGAGTCCTTGGGAGTTAAAACTATTTTGCAAATGCATGGCTAATTGAAAGGCTGTACACTCTCAATGTCTTTTAATAAAGTGTTTGTGTGGTTAAGTTCTGGAAGATCATCACGTTTTCTACGACTTGTTAACTTGTGATGCTTAGAGGTACGTGATTTGGATCTTTATAGGAATAGATGTAACAGATCTGAAACTCGGCGAGGCAACAGACAGTATAACTCAATAGGTTTAGTTGTTGTATTATGGAAAAACATAGATAGTGCATCGTGTTTTCAGAATAAATTGTGCTACATTATATAAACTCTGCTGTTCTCTCTGAGGCTGGCTCATTAGAACAGCGTGAAATGAATATTATCATACAATGCAATAATAATTACCTACACAGCAGCCAGATATAGAGGGACATTCAGGGAGACATGTATGGGACTAGATGCATCGAAGTTCATTTTCTTATCTATTTTTCAGTATATAATGCGCCTGAATGTATGGAAGTGGTTTCTGTGCGTCATAAATGGCGTCTAAAGTTCATTGCGCCTCGTCTATGTGTTTGCCGCATTGTGGAACTTAGACGTATTAGTAATGCGCCAAACATATATAAAGGCTATAGATAGGCTGGAAATAAAAGAAAAGTCATTAGAATAGCATGTCGGTGACTAGAAACTATGGTACTGATCCTGCTTGGAGGACCACAGGTCCCAGCAATACCTGTGCTGTGCCGGCTCTTGCTGTATGTAGAATAAAGGGTGAGAGCAGCAAAAATACATTTCAAATTTAATGTAATAAAAATAAAAAATTAAAAAATCTGAACAACATTATTATTTAATGTAAAATTAGTTTTAGTCTCTTTTAATTTTAAAAAACATTTTATAGGAGATATTTTTATATTTTTGGAATATTATATAGTTTTATATTAATTTCATATGTTAACATTTTTTTTATTAAATTTAAATAATTTAATTTTATATAGTTTGATATTTATCATAAATTACATTTATTATTGTACTGGTGTAAGTTGAGAAATATTGGACATTTTTTTCCCCTAACAAAAATCTAGCTCCCTTTCGACCCTCGGGCTCAGGCAGACACATGAGTGGGTTGGGCCTTTTCCCCCAGCAGAAAAAGGGGGGAACCCCCCCCCGGTGGGGGCGGGGCATGACCCGGCAGCGGGGGCAAAATTAAATGAGCGGGGCGCGCGCGCGTGTCGGGGCGGAGCCAAAGCGCGGAGGTCTGGGGACCCCCTCTTCCACCCGGGGATTCAGTGGGCGGCGCCAAGCAGCAGTGTGGGGCCCGTGACGTCGCTCCTTGCGTAATGGCGACGAGTACGTGGAGCTGCTGGGCAGCCATTGCGCTAGAGGAGGGGGACTGGGTGGGGGGTGCGGTCAGGAGGCAGAGGGGGCCGGGGCGCCACGGGGGAAAGGTACAGCTGCAGGGGGGGAAGAAAAAGTAGGAGGGCTCGCCCTCGAAAAGGCTGACCCCTGACACCACCCCCGGATGTCGTCCCCAGGGACCCCCCTTGGGGGACCCTCCTCCCGGGTGGGGGCCCGGCATTTTAGGGCGGGGGTCCTGGGGGGGCCCCAAAACCGGGGGCCCCAGCCGGCACGGGGTCAGTGCGCTCCAAAATCGAGCATGAGGTCCGGGGAGGGGTGCCCCCCCCTGGGATGCTCCGCCAGGGGGGAGCCAGTCGACAGCTCATCCAGGGGGTGCCACATTCCCCGGGAGAGGTGGGGCGGTGTTTTGGGGGGGCACGGCGGGCCCCTGGCGGTTCGGTCTGGAGGAAGCAATCACTGCCGGGGCTGGCAGTCAGGGCCCCGTTTTTTTCCCGCGGCCCTGCCCCGGTCGGCCTCCCCCTCCTGGGGTTGGAAGGCTGGCCCCGGGCCAGAGGGCGGCGGGGGAGGAGGGGACGTTTCAGGAGCAAGTGAAAAATTTCCCGGGGGACCGGGTGGGGGGGTTCACACCCCCAGCACCCTGGTGGGTGTCTTTTTTTCATGTTCGTTTCCCCCTATTTGAGGGGTTTGTAGCAACGGGGGTCAGGGTGGCTTAGCATTGAGCCCGGCAGGCCCCAGTGGGGGGGCCCACGACGGGGGGGGAACCCCGGGGGGTTGGGGGGCTCTGCGGGGTTTTGCTGGGGCTTTTGAGGACGGGGGGGGGGGTGTCGCCGGCTGGGGCCCGGGGGGTTTTTCGCAAGTTCGATCGAAGTTGGTCCGGGAGTACCTGAAGGGTGGGGGGGGAAAAGCCTGAGGCGGGGTCGTCGGGGGCTTTCACGGTTTGTGCGACAGAAAAGAATCACAAACGCCGGGTTGGGGCCCGGGGCCAGGGCAGGTTTGTTTTTTTTGGGGGCCCCCTTTGGGGGCTCATTTGAAGCAGAGGTAGGGAAAATACGAAGGATAAAAATTTGGGACTTTCCCTTTTTGCCCCTTGGGTTTAATCTGGAAAGGGCAAAAAGAAAGGAGCAAGAAAGAGGAGGAGGAGAAGCGTCTTTGGCGGTTGATTCCGCAAACATTCACAATTTGGTTACGGGCCTTGCTATTTACGAGTGTCATTGGGGGAAGGCGCCGGAAAAGTTCGGCGTTATTCTTTATGGCTGATAGGGGGGCGTATCGGGGTTATGGGGGGAATGGTTGGCTTCTTTAGAGAGCAACCCGGCAGAGAAAGGCGGCCCGTCCTTCTATAGGTGGGACCATAAGGACATTTGGCCTGGGGCTTGGGTGATGGCCCCAACGAATTTTGGGGGCAGCCCTTTAAAGGGGGGGGGCCGGGTCCCCCGGGCCAAAGTGGTTTGGCAGGAGGTTCCGGGGGGGTGGCAGGCGGGGGCCAAAGGGGGGAGCGTTTTGGGGGCATTCAATAGGGGCCAATGTAAATTTGGTTCGGGCTGCCGGGTTTAAAAAAATTCTGCTCGTTCGGGGGGGGGGGGGGGGGGGCCCATCGGTCCCCAAATTTTTCATAAAGGGCGAGCAAAAGGGAGTGGTTCGGTGGCCAAGGGGGAGAGCCGGGTGAAGGTTCTCGCGGGGGCCCCGATCGGCCAGAATCGGAAGGGGGGGGGGCACGGTTGTTGGGTGAGGTTTTGAGCAGGGGTTCGGGAAATCCCCCGGGGGCTGTTGGTACCTTTTTCTTTGGGAACTAGGTCGGCGGGGGAAACCCTTGGGAGTGTCAGAAAAATGGCAAGGAGGTGGCTCTGGGGAGGAGGGCGGGGCCCTTTTGGGGGAACCCCCCCTTTTCCCGGATTAGTGGGTGTCGCCTTGGGGGGGGTGCCAAAAAAGGAACCAAACAACCCGGGCTCATCCATCATTTGTCATTCCCAAAGGGGAATCGGTTAATGGGGAATTGTGTTTGGTTGGTAATTTTTTTGATGAAGCGGTTCCCCTCGTTCGGCGTTTTCGGGTCAGGGTAATGATGGAAAAAAAGAATTGAGTTCGTTTGCTTGTTCCCTTGCGGGAGGATCCCTGGGGTTTTTAGGTTGCCTGGGGAGGGCCAGTTTTTTGTTGATGGGCCCTTTCCCAATGGGGTTTGCTCTGTATCTCCCTTTATTTTGAAGCGTTTAGCTGTTCTTAGAGGGGGTGGGGATGTTTCCGGTTTGGGGTCATCTTTTCATTATTTAAAGGATTTTCTTTGCGGGGGCCCCCGGCGGGTCCCCGGTTGTGGGTCGCTGCTGCAAACAATGCGAGGGTGGGGATCCTTTGGGGTTCCCTTAGCCGGGACAAGAGGGAGGCCCGGATCCCTGTATGAATTTCCCTGGGTTTGTATCGACTCCTTTAAAAGGAATGCAGATTGCTGAGGAAAAAACTGCGGTTTTTTGAGGTTTGAGGTGGGGGGAAAGGGTGTCATCCCCGTAAGATACAACTGAGGGAGCGCGGGTCCTTGTGGGGAAACTGAATTTCCCCTGCAGGATTATGCCTATGGGGCGGGTTTGTCGGTTTGCGCCTGCAAGTGGGTATCATGAAGCCTCACACTTGTGCGCCTGACAGGGAGCACGGGGAAACCCTGGAATTTTGGTCGGATTTTTTGGTCAGTAAAATGGTCGGCCATTACCCTGGGGAAGAACTGCGAACCAGGAGATTGAGTTTTTTAACTGATGCGGCGGGCGAACGGGTTTGGAGCAATTTGGGTGTAGGTGGGGCGGCCTTGGGGCGGGGGGACGTTCCGGTGATTGGGAAACTTGGCCTTTTTGGAGCTGTTTCCAATCGTGGTGGGGGTGGGTTATGGGGGGAGCGTTCCGTAACCGGAAAGTCCGTTTCTTTTGTGATAATCCGGGTGTGGTTCGGGCCCATCAAAACCTTCCGGTCGCTCCTCCGGGGGTGCTTTATTAGGGGTTCGGTGCGGGGCCCCCTAGATTAAATTCCTGGGTGCGGGCGGAACATGTCCCGGGGTGTTAGGAATTGGGTGGTGACTTCTTTCTGATTGCAGGGGGACCGGTTGGAATCGCGCCGTCGGTTCAGTTGCGGGAAAGTGCCCCAAATCCCCTTTTGGGCCGGGGCCTCGAGACCCCAGCCCCCTGATTCGGTCTTCGCTGTCAGGGGGCGTGGGGGTACGAGGCGTGTGGGTAAAAATGGGCCGATGGATCAGGACGTTGGGGAGGTGTCTTCGGAGGGTTTATAGGGGCCTTGTTGTTTTTTCTGGCTAAATCAGGGGGAAAGGGGTGGTCAGGTTGGGGCCCAAAATTTGTGGGGGTTGGTTTTTGGGTTGGATGGGAGGTACGGGACGTGAGAAGGACTTTGTCGTGTCCGAGCCTTTGGGGGGTTATAAAAAAGGGGGACCAGCAGAGATCCCAAGGGGCCCGGGTGGTCTTTGCGCCCCGGGGAGCGGGGGGGGTCGTCTGGAGGGTTTTGCTTCATCTGGGATGAATGCTTTTTTTCGAGGGTTTTTTGCTCGGGCCCTTTTTTGGGGGCCCCTGAAATAGGGGAGCTGGTGTCCCCCATGGGTTTGGGGGGTTTTTTTTTTATTTTTTTTTTTGGGGGAAAAAGAGGGCTTGGGCGGGGTTCCCGGGGCCTTAAGTGCAGTAGAGCGAGTGTGGCCGTTTCGGGCCTGCGGAGGGTCTCTTGCGGGCCACTCCCGGTTCACGAGGATGGGTCTTTGTGTCGCGATTTAGTTACGGGAGTTTTTAGGAATGGGGGTGGATTAGGTTAGACCCAAAGGGTTTGCACCCCACTCGTTTTTCGAAATTTGGGGGGCCCAAAAAGGTGGGGGTTGGGGGTTTTTGGGCCCCGGGGGAAAATGCGCAGGATAGGGCGCTGGGGGTCCGATCGTACAGACTTTATTCCGCCCACATTTGGTGACATGAAGTGTGGGATAAAAGGGGGGAGGGGGGGAGGGTTTTTTTTTCTTGGTTTGGGTTGTTTTTTTTTTTATCATTTTTAGAAAATTCCCCCCTCCTCGTCTGGTCCTGGGTCATCGTACGTTATTGGGGAGCGGGGGCGGAGCTTTGGCCGACTGGGCGTCATTGGGGAACCGAGGAAGTGGCGTCAGTGCGGTGGTTGGGAAAGCGAGGTATGCGGTGGATGGGGGTTGGCCCGAAGTCATTGCGTTTGCGGGGATTGGTTAGACCTCCGGATGTCCCGGTTTACATGAAAAGGGGGGGAATGATTTGGGTTTAGTGCCTTAGGGGTTGATTCGTAGTAAAAGGGGGACCTTTTTTCGTTTGTGGGGGAAATTTCCAGGGTGGGTTTTGGTATGGTGGACATTTGATCGAAATTTATGGAGGGAGTCGCTCTGTGGATAGTTTAAAAGGGCGAGGTAAAAAGGCCGGGGGGGTGGCAGGGTTTGTGGGCCCGGGAAAGGTGGTGTGTTCTTCGGATATGAGTTGGAGTCGGGTAAGGGTTTTGTGGGGATCAGACGGGGTTCACCCGACGGCAGTGGGCTTTATTTTTTTGGGGGTTAGGTATAAGGGAAGGCATGAGAGGGAATTGGCTTGTGGGGCCCGCATGCAAAGAGGGTTTTATGGAGCTCGTGGTGGGGCAGGGGCTTGGGTTGGATGGGAGTTTGGGTGATGGATCTTAGGAATGACTTCCCAGTTTTTTTGGGCTACGTTGACCCGGCCCCGGGGAGGTGGGGCCCCCTTTTAGGTGGGATCCCCGGAAAGCGTTGGGTGAGCATCTAGTAGGCTTTTGGACCCCGAGTCAGTGGAATGCGGTGGGGGTAGGATGCTTTGGGCCCCTTTGGGATTTTTTTGGGCACCAGGCGTTTTTTAGCTCAAGGCCTCTCCCAGTGGGGAATGGCCGTTGTTGCCTGGTTAGTTGGGTTGAGTTTTGGTTAATTGTATGTTTTATTAGATGGTTATTTATTTTTAATTTTTATGAAAAAAGTTGTTTTTGTATTTTTGTTTAAAAAAAACGGTGCTGTACCTTTCATTCCAATCGGGGGTCGGAGTATTTATTTTTTGAAGGGGCACGACGGGGTAAGGGTGAAAGGGAGGGGGTTCTGGGGGTTTGGGGGGGGGATGGTTGGTTTTGGCAAGAGCAAGCCTCAGTGTGCTCAGGGTCAAGTAACGCCGGGCCGCCGCCCCCCCCCCCCCCCGGCCCTAGGGTAGGCGCGATGACCGGCACGCTGGGGCATGTAAATGGCCCCGGGCGGTCGTGCGGCGTGTCGGGGGCGGGGCCTAAACGCGGAGGTCGGGAACTCCTCTTCCGCCCGGATTCAGTGGCGCGGGTGCCAAACAGCAGTCCCGCCCTCCCCCCAAAAAAGGGGTTATTTTTACGGGATTGGGTTTCAGTTTTTGGGGTCATGGTGGCCTTTGGGGCAGGGGGTTGGGTTGGATGAGGAGTTTGGGTGAGGAGCATTTGGGATATGACTTCCCCCGTTTTTGGTCTACTTGACCCCGGGCCCGGCGAAGGTGGGGGTCTTTCAGGGGGTATTTGGAGAGCGAATTGGGTGACCATCTAGTATGGCTTTTGACCTCCGAGTAGTGGAATGCGGCTGGGGGAGGAGCTTTGTCCTTTGGGGATTTTTGGTCCCAGGGGGTTTTTAGCTCCAAGGCCTTGCCCCCCTGGAAGGCCGTTGTTGCCGGTTACGTTGGGTTGAGTTTTGGTTAATGTGTATGTTTTTAAAGGGGATTTTTTTAGTTAAAAAAGCAAAAAAAGGGTTTTTTTTTTAAAAAAACCCCTTTTTCCTCGGGGTTGGGTTAAATAATTCCCGGGGCAAAAGATAAAAAAAGGGGGGGGGGGGGGGGGGGGTGGGTTTTTTGGGGAACAAACCCCATTTTGGGGACCCCAGGGCCCCAAAGTTTTTGCTAAAAAATTTCCCCACCCCAAAACCCCACCAAAACCCCCCAAAAGTTGTAGAGGTGCTTTTAAAAATTTTACTAAAAATTCCTAACCCTTCATTTGGGGTTGACACGGCCCCGGCCACTTTGACCAACGGGGGGCAACGGTTTTTCCCAATTTTCTTTCAACATGGGCTTGGGCAAAATTTTTTTTGGGCCCGGGTTTCTTTTGGGGGTGAAAAGAAAAACAAACCCTGTGGTTTTGCTTTGAGAAATTGCCCCTTTAAAAGGGTAATGTGGGCCCTTTTTTAGAAAAGGGGTTTTTACCTTGGTTGGGGGGGGGGGTTTATTTTAAGATCGCTGGTGCAGGACAGCGGAAGAGTTAATGTTTCATATTTAAAGGGGATTTGTGACATCTCCTAACAATCCTTATATTCTCTGTGAAGTAACAATTCTCTTATAACTCTGTGTTGTGCTGTTCTTCTGTAATTCCTTCTAGAAATGTATTACATTCAGCTGTGTGTTACCTTTAGTTCCTAACCCTTTAACCATCGTCCACTGTTTGGTGGTGCAGGTCCTTTGTTGGCAACAACAACTTCTTTGCTAGCAGTTAAAGAATTGGGTGCTGTTATGCCCTTTGATTGCCATAGTCTGACACTACAGTATGAATGGGTCCTCTGGTTTCCCAGTACCCGATGGAGTCTAAGGAATGTGTTTACAGTCAGCCCCGGGTACCTAGAATAATCTCAGGCCTGTCTGTGTAGTGAACATACTGTTAGGGCACACTGTGAGTTGCCCAAACAGCAGCCTGTGTCTTACTAACACAATGTACAATGTAACCACATACAGGAACATGCTAATACATAAAACATTTTATACTTATGTATAAAACAAAGTGTAGAAACAGTTATCTCTTGGGCTTGAAAAATAAAAGGGTTAATAACATAAAAAAGTGTAAAAAAAAATAATAAAAAAGAAAAAATTAGTAAATATATTTTTTCATTTTATATTTTAGAGTTTTAGTCAAAATTCACTTTAGGGTCTTGGTTCCTGACTCCCCAGAGGCCTTTCTGCTCTTTATGTTTGATTTCCCAGTTTCTAAATATAAAAAATCTATTTTTAGACACTTGATTCAGGCCGCCAAAACGGTTATCCCTAAGAGGTGGAAATCTTTTTTCCCCCTTCTACTGAGGTTTGGGTACAAGAAATCAAGTTTATATGTTGAATGGAGGAGTTGGTGGCCCACACCCCTATTCAGTTATTTCGATTTAAAAAAACATGGTTCTACTGGTTCACGTTCAAGCCTTCCGCCTCTTATCTGCTATCCTCAGAGCGGGACCCTTGGGACTGGTGGGTGCCCTTCGCGTTGGGTGGGGTCTGCTTGGATTCTTTCTTTTGGCCAGAAGGCCGCCCTCAGGTGCTGGAACCATTTGCTGTAGTCTGTTGGACAAGGCTGTGACCTATGTGTATCCTTTTGTTGTTCTAATGTCTTTTCTTTGTATGGGTCTTCTGTTGTTGGTACCCCCCCCCCCCCCTTCCGTGTCTGGGTTTTTTCTGTTTGTTGTCAATTTTGGGCCTCAATTGTTCTCAGCAGGAGTTTATTTGAGGTTTGCGCACTTATCTGCATAGTTTAATTTTTTGGTTTCAATTGCATACCTTTTCTATTTTGGGACTGAGAGTACTGGGCT
Source organism: Phyllomedusa bahiana (assembly GCA_025379985.1). Classification (NCBI taxonomy): domain Eukaryota; kingdom Metazoa; phylum Chordata; class Amphibia; order Anura; family Hylidae; genus Phyllomedusa; species Phyllomedusa bahiana. Next base: position 26,448 of record JAODAL010047328.1, read on the forward strand.
GTCTTATGGACAGCTCAAGTGCATTGCAATTTCTATTTATGTAGTTTTTTTCTATGCTTTGAATGGTTTTTCATATGCTTTGTACTGCATGGTCTTTGTTATATATGCCTTGTTTTGCATTTTCTACTTTAATAAACTTTTTTTTTTTCGGAATTTAAAAAATTCACTTTTGGGCTTAAAGAAGTTGTCTCAACATGCTGTTTTACACAGCCACAGACAGTTTAAGGCTCCTACTTCCTGTTCAAGCTATGGGTGGTTCTACAGTTTCAGACTGTCACTTCCTGTTCAGACTGTAGGCCATTCTACAGTTTCAGGCTCCTACTTCCTGTTCTGGCTGTGGATGGTTCTACAGCTTCAGACTCCTACTTTCTATTCAGGCTGTGGGTGGTTCTACAGCTTCAGGTCCTATCTTCCTGTTCAGGTTGTGGATGCTTCTACCCCTTCGTGCTCCCACTTCCTGTTCAGGCAGTGTGCGGGTCTACAGATTCAAGCTCCGACTTCCTATTCAGGCTGTGGGTGGTTCTACAGCTTCATGCTCCCACTTCCTGATCACGCTGTGGGTGGTTCTACAGCAGAGATTGGCATATCAATTCTGCTATTTGCACCTGATCCTGTTACAGTGACATGAGTGCAGGACTCATGTAAACTGTAGTGCAGAAAGCTGCAGAGCTCGAAAGGGTTAAAACTTGCCAGCAACATAGATAAACAAGCTTCTGTCTGTCAAGATTAGAAACAGAGAAGGGAGTGAGTCATCATCCAGACCACTGCTTCAGGTTGTGAGAGCAGAGCAGAGAGAGGTGGCTGGTAACTAAGGAAGCAAAATCAGAAGAGCAATGTATTTGGTAATAGTCTTTGTCAACATGTTTAAAGCTAATCAATGAAACAGAAATATGAGAATATCCCTTTAGTAATGTTCAAGAAAACTGCAGAAAACTCAATTGGTTTCAGCTTTAGTGTCCCTACAGTAGTAATATCCGGCGCTTAGTTGCTGCTTTGTCCCGCTTCATTGAGGTCTTCTCCAAGCTGGATATATGGCTGCAGTTCATGAAGAGGACTAAATCTTTGTGTCATACAGATCAATAGATTTCTAGGCCGTTCTATTTAGCCAGTGGTTTTCCAGGACACGGTTAGAGAAGCTACTGGGAGAGATGGTGGGCCAGGCACTTAGACCACAGTATGGATGGTTTCAGTTCCATTAGGAGGCTTTGTATGTTTTTAATGAACCTGAACATTGATGAGTTCATGTCAAGTGTTTCGGTGACACGGTTAGGCGGCTTTTTTTTTTTTTTTTAAATTACGAACACGTATTCAAGCGAAATTTCATTTTAATCTCAACAGGTGGCTGGAATTTAATCTTTCTACTTGCGTTAGGATAAGACTAAATGAAATTCACTTGATTAACAGGGAAATGGTAAAGACAAGCGTAAAAGCCCATGTGGATAGTACAAAGAGATCTGATTTACCCAAGTAGATACGTGTCCCTATTTTTGTCTTTAAAATGGGAATAAGTCAATTTCAGTAAATGGATCGAGGCAGCGATAGCTGAACGGAGAGTGATAGTGTCATGGACAGACCTCGCAGTCATCGTCCTGATTGTCTTGGAGTTGTACTTGCAAATACTAAAATGGTCTTGGCTCCACTTCAGGGACTCCCAAATAGAATGGGGGTCCCCTTCCCTGTATGAGGCTTACTACTTTCATTGCAATTTTTGGCTATGTGTACACGGCTAAGTCCAAAATCTGACGGCATTTTGACGTTGCCGGACGGTGGATTTTGGTGCAGATTTGCGCTAAAAACCGCAGTCGGTTTCTTGGATTTGCCATCGGCCCCATAATTCAATCCGACGGCAATCCTGCGGTGGATCCAGCAGGTCTGAAAATCTGCCGGAATCCAGCGGATTTTAAAACCGACTGGAGAAGAATCTGAGCTGTGTAGACTACAGGATGGACTTTCTATTGAGGTCTTCACAGCACTGGGTACAGTTCGATTTTCGGCTTATTCCAAACACTGAATCCACTGTAAATCCAATGAAAGACCGGTACTTTGTAGACTGCAATGAGTATGATGTACTCCACACAGCATGGATTTTTTCCAGTTGGTTTTAACCAGTCGGTTGTTTTGAAAGTAGCTCACAGGCTTTTTTTTAAAGGGGTTGTCTCACTACATTGATTCATCTCACCTCAGTCCTGTTTTCTTGGTTTCATTTTGAATCCAGGGGCGTGTTTACTGGCTTCAACAGTGCCAGTCATACAGTGCTCACCACAACAGTGCCAGTCATACAGTGCTCACCACAACAGTGCCAGTCATACAGTGCTCACCACAACAGTGCCAGTCATACAGTGCTCACCACAACAGTGCCAGTCATACAGTGCTCACCACAACAGTGCCAGTCATACAGTGCTCACCACAACAGTGCCAGTCATACAGTGCTCACCACAACAGTGCCAGTCATACAGTGCCCCCCATAACAGTGCCAGTCATACAGTGCTCACCACAACAGTGCCAGTCATACAGTGCCTCCCCATAACAGCGCCAGTCATACAGAGCCACCCATAACAGTGCCATCCATAACACAGCCAGACACACAGTGTCCATCATAACAGTAACAGCTATATAGTGCCTCCCATAACAGTGCCAGCCATACAGTGCCCTCCATAACACAGCCAGGCACACAGTGTCCACCATAACAGTACCAGCTATATAGTGACTCCCATAACAGTGCCAGCCATACACTGCCCTCCATAACACAGCCAGACACACAGTGTCCACCAAAACAGTGCCAGCCATACACTGCCCTCCATAACACAACCAGGCCCACAGTGTCCACCATAACAGTAACAGCCATTCAGTGCCCCCAATAACAGTGCCAGTCATACAGTGCCCACCGGCAAAGTGCCAGCCACACAGTAATGACATAACAGTGCCAGTTCGACTGTGCCCAACATCACAGTGCCAGACACACAGTGTCCACCATAACAGTGCCAGCCATAAAGTGCTCAGCATAAGAGTGCCAGTTATACAGAGCCAGCCATACAGTACCAAGTATTAAATTTGCGTGGATTGTTCCTATAAGAACCATCTGAATAGAATTTGTGAAATTTGACAACAACAAGATAATTTGAAGGAATGGGCTTCTTGGCAATTTTGTTCTTTTATGTTTTGAAAGCGGCTCCCATGATTTTTTTTAACTTTAGGTGGAAGTGTCTGAATCCATATATGACGGTTCCTTTCAGTGTTCAGAAATTCTTTTTGAATGGGGTTCAGTAGTGATTACGCAGATGAAACCTTGTTGTGGTGCAGATGTAGTACACATAGTGAATGCATTCGTCTTTACTCCCACCATTGTCACACGTCATAAGGGGTTAATCTACAAATGAGCACCCGGTGGGCATGTCACGTTTCGCTTCCTATCCATTTTATTATGTAGATTCCCTGGAGCTTCTGCCTGCTGCATTAAACATCTTATACATCACAGTCGGGGGAAAAAAAATGCAGAATCAGTGGCCCACTTAGTTAAGTTAAAAGAAATCCAGAGAAACATACTACAATATTGGATTTTTTACATATCATAACTGATTTGTAAGTTTATCCCAG
>JAODAL010047329.1:0-30038 GCA_025379985.1 Phyllomedusa bahiana
GGGCGGGAGAAACCCGGGCGAGGTTGGCTGACGGCGTTCTTCGAACTCCCCTCCCGTCAATAAGCTACACGTGCGGCGCAAACCCGGGATCAGGTCCTGAGGAAAGGGGGGTCTCTAGCGGCCAAGACGCCCTTAATGGCTGAGACCCTTTCTGAAGATAGCACAAAGACGGCCTCGTTCCAGGACTTAAAGGGGCCCAAGTAGGGAAACTGTACCACTAGTCTCCGACAGACAGGTCCCCCGGCGTAGGTTAGGAGTATGTTTACGATTGCGTTGGCTATCGAGATCGATCGTATCGATATCGGTGCTATCGAAAAGGGTTTTCGTAGTGACTCTTTAAGACGATGCCCCATTAAATCTAGGGGAAAGCAACAACCCTTTCATTATTAACCCAAACAAGGCTGGAGAAGCTGAAATTAACACCACAACAGTCAAAGGATACTCTCATCTTAGGCAAAACACTAGGTTAAAAGCAAGAAAAAAAGTCACGCCATTCACTACCCCCTGCCCTTGTACCACAACCTGACCCTTAAACCCCCCCAAAATTTAAAAAAAGTCCAAAGGCATAGATTTGAACCACAGTTACTTGAACGGGACATTGAAAACCCTGTCCGGGAACGCAGCATGAGCCCCAAACCTGCGCCCCCAGTTTTAAAAAGTCCGCAAAAAAGTCTTTTCAACCACCTTTTAGTTTCACTGGACTTTGATTTAACCTGTCCTGGACCGCAAATGACCTTTAAACCTGCCGACCCCCAAATTTAAAAGGGGGCCCGGGGAAAAGTATTTTTTTTTAAAAGTCGTATCTGTTATTTTTTCGATAATACACGATTTTTTGCTTTTTTAACCCTTTGGGGTGACTTAAATTGCTGTTTTAAGATTTACGGGGATGCTCGTCAATGAACAAAGCGGGGGGCCAAAAGTCAAAAAACACTATCTTTTATTTTTTCGTATAAACCGTATTTTTTGCACCTTAAAATTCACCTGGTGAATATAATTGCTTTTTTAAAGATTTACGAGATGCTGCGCAATGAACAATGCTGGGTCAAAATCAAAAAACACGTAACTGTTTGTTTTGAATAATAAACGGTTTTTTTGCACCTTTCAATTCACCTGGGTAAATAAATTGCTTTTTTAAAGTTTTCTAGATTTGCGTCAATAAAAATGTTTGGTGCGAAAAAGTCAAAAAACACTAACGTGTTTTTTCGTACGTCACGGTATTTTGGAACAAACATCCGTGCTGACACAAAATTGCGGGGTTTGAATTTAACGCAAGGTGGATAATCAACAAAACAGGTGAAAAGGGTAAAATTGAAAATGAACACCATCTAAATGTAACGAAATAAAAGTGGAGTTTGCAGTAACAAAGAACCTCAGTTACTAAAATGGTGAAACCAAATATAATTCGGGCTGCCCAAATATCCAGGAAAATTTAAATAGCAAATTTTTAATAATAAAATATTCCACTACAATGTCACACAAATCTTGGTAACTTTATTCGTGTTCTTAAATTACTTGTCTGTGTTCCCCCCGGGGGGCCCCCTCCCCCCCCCCACCACCGTGAATTTTTCGCGGGGGGGCCTTAAAATTCTCTAGCTAACTACAAAAAAATCTTTTAAAACCTAATCTAAAAATTGGAAGGATCAAAGCTAAAAGTAGAGGTTTTTTTCTGTGGGAAAAAAAACTAATTTCCTGAGCTGTTTGGGCCCCAGGGGAAGGGGCAGTCCTATCCCTATGAACGCGAGAGACACTGAGGGTGAAACAGGAAACCTGTTTTATTAAAAAGGGTCATTGATTTTTCCGCCACCTTCCAACCATACCCATCCCAGTCATGCGTTTTCACACACACCACCCTCCATCGTAAACTCATTTTCTGGCCGCCAAAATTACAGGAAGCGCCGAAAAAAGGCGCGATCTTAATAGATGATGCACAGATTTTAACCTTAATTATCGCATGATCTGGAAATTTCGATCACCATAAAAACCTTGCCGATTTCAACTTTGTCGATAAAAATCGCTCAACACTATTTAGGAGGGCTGTCTCAGCGGAGGATGCCCGGGCTGGTTCCTCAAACACACTGCGGAACTCACTGAGGATCGACTGTATATCCGCCGTCACTGGTTCGTTTCTGTCCCATAGGGGTGTAGCCCATGCCAAGGCCTTCCCGGAGAGGAGGCTGACCACGAAAGCCACCTTCGCACGTTCGGACAGAAACTGATCCGCCATCAGCTCCACGTGCATAGAGCATTGTTTGATGAACCCCCTGCAGAGTTTCGGGTCTCCGTCGAATTTAGATGGGAGCGACAGCCGAAGCTTGGGCCCCCTCAGAGTCACAGGAACCATAGAGGCTGGGACAACCGCTGGAGCAGGCGAAGGTTGCTGCTGCTGGACGGTGACGAGTTGCTGCAACATGGTGGATAGCTGGGTAAGCTGCTGCGCCTGTTGATCGAGTTGCTGTGACTGGCGGGCAACAACGGTCGTTAAATCCGCCAGGCTGGGTAACGGCACCTTGGCCCGATCCATGGCCGGTCCTACTGTAACGGTCAGGAGGTGGATCCAGTGGACCACCGCAGGCGATGGCGTAAGCCCACACCAGGGAGTGGAATCTAAGTTGGTCCCGGTATTCACAAGAGCCCACCACAAAGCGGGATGGTCTTGCTGCGGCGGGAGTCCACCAGGTCACTACCACTGGCGGGGCTTGCCTGCGGTGGCGGCCAAGGTAATGAGTACAGTGATCGCAGCAGCTCGTAGTCGGGGACGGGCAGGAGGTCAGGACAGGCGGCAAGGTTCATAGACGGTAGACATAAGCAGAGGGTCGGTACACGGTATGACAAGACACGAACACTTTAGGAAGCTTTCACCAACGGAATATACACAAAGGATCCGGCGAAGGCCGGCAGGAAGAGGCCGGACTAAATAGGAGCAGTGCCCGGCAATGACCAATTACCGGCGCACTTCCCATTTAAATTCAAACTGCTGGCGCGCGCGCCCCTAGCGGCGGAGCCAGGTGCCGGGAGACGGAGGCAGACTGAGCAGGAGCATGGCCGGGTAAGTGACCGTCGGCGGGGACGGGGAGGCGAGCGGACCCCGAACCCGACGTGCGGGACTGGGCTCCGCTCGGTGTAGGAGCACGGGCGCGCCTGCGACCCAGGACAGTGGTCGCAGGGGCATCCGTGACAGTAATCAATTTGTGCAAAAGCAGGAGGAGCAAAACAGTACCAAATGGTGAAAACTGAGCAGTGGAACCCACACACTGAAAACCAGCAGATGAAGAAGCACCAAAGGATAAATTGGGTGGGAGCTGTGTCCCCCAATGTAGCTACAAGAAAAGATTTTACGGTAAGTACAAATATCTGAATTTCTCACCAATATCTTTGGGGGGGAACAAAATTGACATTGGGATATCCAAAAGCAGTTCCCAAGGGAGGAAACAAGAAAGCCTAAGATCATTGGTAACTAAGGCATGTGCCTGCAAGCAAGCCAAATATAACAGGATGCGATTGCGCACCCTGTGTAACAAAAGAAGTAAAGCTAGCTGCCAAACACACCTGCAGAGCATATGCTTGATGGCACATTGGTCAAGGAGCCACCACAGAGACCGGTGGAAAAAGCACCCAAGGGAAGAAAAGGGGGATCTCCTTATGGTGCAGGGTGTAAAGGATGTCATGCGGGATAAATATAAAACCATCCTGGAGAAAAGATGGGATGTGAAAACACAATGTATAATAGAGAGAACTGTTCTCAGCTCCTTCCAACACAAGTAGATAAAAGGAGACTGAAGATGAAAATGAGGCTGCCCAGTATAGATGTAAGAAGTCTGAAGGCCCAAAGGCCTGAATGCAAGGAGAAGTTGTCAGGAGACAAGCAAAGGAGTTGGGAAAAACCAGAAAGTGAACGACTCCAGGTAGACTAGGCAGTCCTTGGAAAACTTTGAGATATTGGTCAGCGGAAGAGAACATGGCAGACCACACCCAGCAAGCCCAGAAGGACGGCACAGATAAACACGAAAGGTCCCTGCCTTGATCCTACCTAGAATTCCAGGTGAGGAGGTGGGAAAGACGCAGGAACTAGGAAGAAAAAAAGAACAAAGCCATTTTCTTTACTTCACAGAAAGCTGGATCATGGTAAAAAAAATCTGTTTTGCTCCTCTCCATAGAAATCTTTTTTTCAAAGGTCACAAATTTGCTTGATATTAAAAGAAACCAGAGCATACATGGCATGAGCCAAAGAGTGAAGTACTGCCCAAGAAGGACCTGAAAACCTTCATTTAGAAAAATAAAATTGACCAACAAACCTCTACAAAGGGGAAGGCAATGGATAGAGCTGAGTACTAGCTCTCAACCCAAAGAAGTACCTTGGCTGACTCTGGTGAGAGTAAAGTGGTACAACTAGACTGAAGTCTTAATGAGGGTGAGCACCAAGCGAATAACAGGGAAATAAAGAAATGTACAGCAATACTGGAGAGAGTTTTCAGAGGTTGCTTCACTACCTTATACTGGTTCACCTCTTCGGTACCTCACACTGGAGTATGGTTACCAGAACCTCATTCCTGCCATTGGAGGAAAGAGGTATAGGTGCTGATGGAAAGTAAGCACACACGGAATGACCCCTTCAATATCTTGCACCTCAGTGGGTATACCGGAAAAACTCCTCTCTGCCATTGCCAAAAAAAGGTATGAGTGACTGGCAGAAATTTGTGTAGGCCAGGAATCTGGCTGTGTTCCTTTCGCCTTCAAACTTAAATGTATTTCATGTGCTAGAACAACACAAAGTATTTAAGAAGTTTAATGAAAATGATATGCGTTTTTCCAATTTTTTCCTAAAAAAACTGAAAAAACAAAGGTCTGCATATGTACTTAACCCCTTTAATGACCCTGAATGTATGAGTATGTCCCAGGGTCGCTAAGGGCCTTTGTAGCGGGAATGCGGCAGGGCCACTAACACCCGGCAGCTACAAAACAGAATGGTTGCTGGTGCCATCTCACGCTGTTTAACCCTTTAGGTGCCACTGCCCTGTTTCCTAAGTCAATGAGAAATGATGCCACGCATCGTTCCTCACTCCAATCAGACAATCATGGGGTTCCGATCGGTAAACACGGCTGCTTGAAGCCTTGTAAAGAATTCCATCGCTGCCATGTTTTCTGTCTTACTACTTCCTGCCCCAAGATTTATGTCTTTACTGTGACTGGGCCATTGTAACTAGTGTTGAGCGATTGCAGTGGCTATCGAGATCGATCGCTAGTCGGCCGCTATCGATAAGGTTTTTCGATCGTGAGCATCGATTATGCGCGATGACCATTAAAGTCTATGGGAGAGCAACAACACCTTCATTATTACACTCAAACAAGGCTGGAGAAGCTGAAATTAACATCCACAACATCCAAATGGATACTGCACTTTCTTAGGCAACACACTAGTTATAAAAGTCACAGAAAAAAAGCCAGACCCATTATATCCCTGTCTTTACACAGCCTGCCCTAAAGCATCACCCCCACATTTAAAACCAAAAGCAGTATGATTGAACCACATGTTCTTGAAAGGGCCCTTGAATACCCCTGTCCTGGCACAGCATGACCCCCAACGCATGACCCCCACATTTAAAAAGTCCGGAAAAAGGAGTCTTTCAACCACCTTTTTAGTTCAGGGACATTGGGACTTCTGTCCTGGCCACAGATAGCCCCAAACTGATGAACCCCACATTTAAAAGTGGACGGAAAAAGGAGCCCTTTAAACCCAAACCCATTTTAGTTTCACTGGACTTGACTAAACTGTCCGGGCCACAGCATAGCCCCAAACTGCATGACCCCACATTTAAAAAGTCCCGAAAAAGGGGGTCTTCAACCACCATTTAGTTCACTGGACATTGAAATAAGCCCTGGCACAGCATAGCCCCAAACCTGCATGACCCCACATTAAAAAGTCCCGGGAAAAAAGGATCTTTCAACCACCATTTTAGTTGAACTGGACATTGACTATACTGTCCTGGCCACACTAGCCCAAACCTGCTGACCCCAATTTAAAAAGTGCGGAAAAGGTCTTTCAACCACCATTTTATTGAATGGAATTGCTATACCTGTCCTGGAAACAGCTGAGCCCCAACTGCATCCCCACATTTAAAAATTGCGAAAAAGGTCTTTCAACCACCATTTTAGTTGAACTGCATTGACTATACTGTCTGGCACAGCATGACCCCAAACCTGCTACCCCACATTAAAAAGTCCCGGGAAAATCATCTTCAACACCTTTTTGAACTGGACATTGATATACCTTCTGGCCACAGATGAGCCCAAACTGCATGACCCCCACATTTAAAAAGTGCCGGAAAAAGCAGTCTTTCAACACTTTTAGTTGAACTGGATTGATTACTTCTGGCCACAGATGAGCCCAATGTTACCCAATTTAAAATGGGAAAAAGGTCTTTCAACCACATTTTAGTTGAACGGGAAAATTGACTTTACCTGTCCTGGGCCACAGCATGACCCAGGGCCGGAGTTACAGTGGGTGCGGTGAAATCCCAGGCTGGCGTCCGTCATCTATTAACACGCAGGTTAAAATGCCCTGATGACGCAGCAACGAAAACTGTCCAGCTAAAGCAGAGTGCGGAAGGGAAGTAAGAACCACTTCCTTTTAAACACAGTCAATACCTGGTAGCCTTCCCCTCCGTATGAGTTTTGGAAACCAATTGAGTTTCATGTGAAATACTGTGGTTAACCTCCTGTTACACCCAGGTTGCCCTTTCTTGGCATTCTTTTTTCCCCTTTTTACTCAACGTGCTGGAGGAATGGCCCTCTGTACTTTGTTCTCTGCCCATGCTCCATACTCCATGTCCTCCGAATAACCTACATCTGGTCAAGTTTTCGTGTTTCCTCCCTTGTACAATTCAGAGGAATTTTTTAACAGCTATTTTACATGCAAGTTTTTAGTACTTAATTCTAGAAAACACATTTTAAAATAGGATGGAATCCCACCATTCTTTGTTTCTCTTTTTTTTATTTATTAAATGTGTTGTCTCAATAAAGGGTTGATAGCTATGTTAAATATCTTGCAAAAACAAGTCATTTGCAATATGTGTCCATTAACAGTGTCCTACCTATTCCTGTTTCTGACAGCACCATCACCCTTGAGCCACTCTTTACAATTGTGAAGAACAAATGTCTGTTAGAAACAACATTTTTAGAATAGGACCTGTAGTATAGCTGCATGTCACAGCAAAATGCCCCAAAAATTCAAAGCATGACCCTTGAGCCACTTTGGTCAATTGTGAAGAACAAATGTCTGTTAGAAACAACAATTTTTTATAATAGGACCTGTAGTATTGCTGCATTTCAAAGCAGCATGACCCAAAAAATTGATGGCCTTAATGCGAGGATCATGTTGGAGGACATGGAGCATCCAAGCACTCATGTGAGAGATGGAGCCTTTATTTCCCAAGCCTCTGGGTCGAGGGGCACTAGCAAACTGATCTTCCTCATCTTCCTCCTCCGCCTCAAATTCGCGCCAACCTCTTTCCAAGGCAGGGACGTCGGTAACATCGGTGTCTAGGAATACCTCCTCCTCCTCCTCCGCTGCCTCCGGCAAAGCTTCAACACAGCCCTGACTTGCCTGAGATGATGCACCCTGAGAGCTGATGCGCCACCTTGCACTAGCTCTGGACCCCGAACCACTGCCTAATGAAGACCGATGAAATTGTGAAACTGTCGGGCCTTGTGGATTTGACGGAGAGAAAGGCTCCGTTTCCGCATCTGTGTCCGTCTCCTCCTCCGTCGCTGGCGGGACCTGTTGTCTCAGAGTGTCCAACGATCGTTCCAGAACTAAGATCACCACAATGCTCATGCTGACAAGGGCATTGTCCGCACTGACCATTTTGGTGGCTTCTTCAAAACTGGCAAGGATGGTGCAGAGCTCTTTCACCTGCCTCCACTCTCGGTGGTTCAACACCCCGAGGTCCGTACCGCTGCTTGTCAGGCCATGTGTCACTTCGTACTGCGTAATGGCATTGCGCTGCTGCCACAAATCGCGTGAGCATGTGGAGGGTGAATTCCAGCGTGTTGCCACGTCAACAAATGGAGACGGTTGACGGGGAGGCCGAGCTGAACGCTGCAACGCAGCCAGGCAGGACGAACAGGGTCGAACGGCGGAAGTGCGAACTCAGACCTCGAGGCCTCTTCAGCAGGCAGTCCAGACCCGGTAGCTCTTTAGAAATTCTGGACGACAAGATTCATGAAATGTGCCAGGCAAGGGATGTGCTCCAGCCTACCGATCTTAAGGGCGGCCAGCAGATTTCGCCCGTTATCGCCACCACCTTGCCTGGCACAAGGTTCTTGTCACCCAGACCAGCGCTCGTCTCGTTGCTTAGAGCCGTCCACAGCTCCTGACCTGTGTGTGGACGGTCTCCAAGGCAGATTAATTTCAACACGGCCTGGTGTCTCTGGGCACGTGATGCCACCAGAGGACCTGGGGAAAGAGCCCTGCACCATCCCTGCGGTTTTGAAGAGCGTGCGTCGAGCCTGAGAGCCACCGTACACCCCAGAGACATCCACCAGCTCACCCAGTGAGCTGTCACAGAGATTAGCGGCCTTGGCCGTGCTTACTAGTCCATGTGTCGGTGGTGAGATGGACTTTTCCGGACACAGATGCAGACAACTCGCTTGAAATTTTAGATGACACGTGGCTCGCAGGGCAGGGACGGCTTTCTGGCACAGAAATGCTGCTCGGCATCTGGTATTGGGGGCAGCGAGGGCCTTGACGTGCGGAACCCATCTGTGTCCACCAGACGGAAAGGCAACATTTCCAAGGCCAAAAGCCTGGCAATGCCGACATTCAGGCTTTTGGCTTTGGGATGGTTTGGGTTAAAGTGTTTCTTCTGCTCCCAAACCTGGAAGACAGAAGGCTGACTGCTAGACTGGCGTGCAGGTCGTCAAACTGGCGGAAGAGAAGGGGTAGGATGGGTCTCTGGTGGTGCTGGGGTACTCGGGCGACGGTGGAGGCTGAAGCGGAGGCTGATCCCTGATCATGACTCTGAGAGACATGGGCAGCTGAGGAACGCTTGGTGGTGGCAGAGGAGGAGGAGGCCAGACCAAAGGGTGTGACAGTGGTTGGAGGCCCGGCGTCGGTCTGGCCTTTTTTGGCCAAGTGTTCCCTCCATTTCAACTCATGCATTCGCTGCATGTGACTAGACATGTTGCTGGTGGTTAACCACTTAAGGTTCTTGCCTCTACTTATGCGTTTACGGCAAAGGCGGCATATGACATCGCTGGTGAATCAGAGGCTTGCTCAAAGAAAGCCAGGCTTGAGAGGTCCTGACCTTTTTGACGGCGATAAGCGAGGACCGGGGTTTGCGCTGACCGTGGCTGGCGGAATCATATCAGCGGACTTCTGCGACCGCCCTCTCCCTTTTTGTGGCGGGACCCGTATTGACACTACCCCATCGTCTTCCTCCTCGTCCACTGATGAAGCGCTCGCAAGCAAATTCTGTGGAAAAGACCAGGATGGATCCGCAATGTCGTCATCATCATCATCATCAACACAGGTGACTTGGTCGTCCTGACTTTCTGCATCCAGAAGCTGCGGGCTACAAGCAAGGGGCACTGCAAGGCGTTGCCGACCGCCCGGGAATTTTGCCGATTGACCAGCTTCCTTCACTTCCTCTGATGGCATCAGTAACTGGGCGTCAGAGCAGACTACATCATCCTCTTGATCTTTTAACATGCCTTCTGACCCAACCGCATTTTGTCATCAAAGAGGTCTTCAGACAATGGATATATCCACAGTGGTAGGTACACGAGTTGACATTTGGGCTGCTTCATGTTGGACGGATGCTGATGATGCTGATGACGACATTTGTGGCCGTGACTGCGAGGACGAGGAGGTAAGACTGCTAGATGCAGGTTGCATTAACCACTGAAGGACAGATTGGCGACGATGTTCGTTACTTAGATTCACAGGGCCCTGACCCAGCGATGACAGGCCTGACGGTCCTGCAACTGACGATGCTGGCATGCGTGTTGTTGCCAGCACTGGAAGGAGCACCTTCTCTCATACCTCTACCTCCATGTGCTACCCCCCTCTTTGCTCGCTTACCACCTGCATTTCGCTCCATGTTCAGAAATATAAAAATTTGAGAAGGTATGGAATAGTTTTGGAAAGTCTCTTTATGTTTTGGTATAATAAACGGTATTTTTTGCACCTTTCAATTCACCTGTGGTGAATATAGAATTGCTGTTTTAAGATTTACATAGATGCTGTGTCAATGAACAGTGCTGGGTGCGCAAAAGTCAAAAAACACGTAACTGTTATGTTTTGATATAATAAACGGTATTTTTTGCACCTTTCAATTCACCTGTGGTGAATATAGAATTGCTGTTTTAAGATTTACGTAGATGCTGCGTCATGAACAGTGCTGGGTGCGCAAAAGTCAAAAAACACGTAACTGTTATGTTTTGATATAATAAACGGTATTTTTTGCACCTTTCAATTCACCTGTGGTGAATATAGAATTGCTGTTTTAAGATTTACGTAGATCTGCGTCAATGAACAGTGCTGGGTGCGCAAAAGTCAAAAAACACGTAACTGTTATGTTTTGATATAATAAACGGTATTTTTTGCACCTTTCAATTCACCAGTGGTGAATATAAAATTGCTGTTTTAAGATTTACGTAGATGCTGCGTCAATGAACAGTGCTGGGTGCGCAAAAGTCAAAAAACACGTAACTGTTATGTTTTGATATAATAAACGGTATTTTTTGCACCTTTCAATTCACCTGTGGTGAATATAGAATTGCTGTTTTAAGATTTACCGTAGATGCTGCGTCAATGAACAGTGCTGGGTGCGCAAAAGTCAAAAACACGTAACTGTGATGTTTTTCGTACGATACACAGTTATTTTTTGGCAACAAACAACCTGTGCTGACTACAAGATTGCTGGATTGTAATTTAATGCAAGGTGGATATATCAACAGTCACAGGTGTAATGGGTAAAATTGAACACCTATCTGAAATGTATACTGATAATAAAAGTGGAGTTTTGCAGCTAACAAAGAGACCTGCAGTTACTAGAAATGATGTTTATCCAATATAAGTTCAGGCTGCCTAATATCCAGGAAATATTTCAATAGCAAACTGTTAATAATAAAGATATTCCACTACCATGTCTACACTAAGTCTTGGTGAACTTTATCCAGTGTTCTTTATAGATAGAGCTTGGCTGTGTTTGCCCGCGGGCCCCTCTCCCCCCGCTCCCACTGCCGTGAATTTACAGCGGTAGATGCTGCTTTAAAATTCTCTAGCTAACTACATAAAATGTTCAAATCTCTAATCTAACTAAATTGGAAGGATCACAGCTAATAGTAGAGGTTTCTCTGTGCAGAAATAGACTAATTCGCTGAGCTGTTTGGCCACAGGCAGAATGCAGGTCCTATCCCTATGAGACGCTGAGAGACACTGAGGCTGAAACACGAAACGCTGTTCTATGTAAAACGAGGTCATGTGATTTTTTCCAGCCAATCGCAACCATACACATCCCAGTCATGACGTCGCACACACATCTCACCCTGCTCTATTCTGTAATCTCATTTGCTGGCCGCCAAAATTACAGGAAGCGCCGAAAAAGGCGCGATCTTAATAGATGATGCACAGATTTTAACCTTAATTATCGCATGATCTGGAAATTTCGATCACCATAAAAACCTTGCCAATTTCAACTTTGTCGATAAAAATCGCTCAACACTAATTGTAACACATAATTCTGTTTTGATATAAACCCCCCCCCATTGTAGCTTTGGCTGTATCCTAATTTCCCTTTAGGATTGTATTGTATTCCGCTCTATCCACCTTCCTATCAACTCTTAGCAGCTTGGATCTCCTAACCAGCATCCAAGCTGGGTGACATCAATCAGCTTTCCTTCATAGCCTAGCTATAATGTGGTCCCTCTGCACCAAGTAATGTCAGGGCAGTAACTCATGATCCTGGCAGCACCACTTTTTAAAGAACAACCCACAACCAGTAAAAAAAAGTCATCAGATGTATAAAGTGGTATAGTTGTCATATAGTCTTATGCTAAAACATACAAAACATTGTCAACTTGTGACTATGTTTGACCCCTTTTCAACAATATATGCTGCACTAGTGTATATGGTTCAAAATAAAGCAAGTCTGTCTGAAAAATAAGTGAAAAAAGGCCAATTTTAATCTATAGCTGGACTGTGGCTACGCCACGGTATATGTCTGATTGCTTTTCAGCAGGTGCTTAGGCTCATCCACCTCATTTAAATTATTATATTTATAGGACAAGTTTTATACAGTTGATACCAGAAATTTCCATACACTATATAAAAAGACACATCTGCTTTTCTCACTATCTGACATGAAACCTACCATTGCAGGAGATTTACCAACTCTTCAGGGAGTCCGGGAGGACTTTCCCTTTTCAGGGAGTCTCCCTGAAGATCAGGGAGAGTTTGTAAGTATGCTTACAACTGACATGTGGACAGATTCTCCCACCTGAGCTGTGAAGTTCTGCAGCTCCACCAGAGTGACCCTGAGCATCTTGGCTGCTTCTCTAATTAGTGCTCTCCTTGTCTGGGCTGTCAGTTTAGGTGGGCAACCATGTCTTGGCAGGTTAGCAGTTGTGCCATACTCCTTCTATTTACTTATGATGGATTGATGGATTGAACAGAGCGATGTTCAGAACTTGGGTTATTTTATTTTTTTTAAACCTGCAATTCACTTTGCTACAACTTTATCCCTTAGCTGTCTGGTGTGTTCCATGGTTTTTTATGATGATTTTTGTTCACTGCTATTCTCTAACAAACCTCTCAGGCCTTCACAAAACAGCTACAGTTATACTTAGAATTAGGTACACCCAGTTGTACTCTATTTCCTAAACAGGTGATTTCTAAAAGAAATTGGTCACACTGGATTTTTTTTTTTTATGGGTATCAGAGTACAGGTGGATGAATAAACATGCATGCCACACTTTTCAGTTTTTTAATTTGCAAAAACTTGGATAAAATTTTCTTTACATTTTACGAATACTACTTTGTGTTGCTCTAGCACATAAAATATCAACTTGTGTCTGTAACATTTAAAAATAAGGAAGAATTCCAGGGGTAGGTAAACTTTTGCAACCCACTGTTGTTGTATTATTGATTATTTTGCATGGGTTCTCTGCAGTAGCAGTATGATGGAAATATGTATAGTGAGATACTTACTCCTTGTCTAGTGGCATTAAATAGTAACTGTATGACTATTATTTAGAGGTACCCAATCAAAAGTGTGCAGTGGGGCCGGGCCTTGGACAAAATTATTGGTAGGCCTCCATTAAATAAAGAAAAACCCACAATGGAATATGAAAATCAGATTAATGACAAAAATCAACTAATGAAAGAAAATTAGACCTTGGTTTTGAATTGTTGTTCAACTGAAAAATGTTTTAAAAAAAAAAAAAAATACATAAAAACTGGCCCTATTTTTTTCTTAAGGATTCTAAATGTGTTGACTCAAATGTCCCCTGATGTCAAAACATTTCTGTGCTTACATATTTAACTGCCTGCCCTTCCTACATTGGAGAGAGGGTGAATTGCAATAACTCTTGGCCTAATTTCCATTATGCTTATTGGCAAAGTCTGGGGAGAGGGATAGTCATATTCAACTTTCCTTCAGCCATGAGGAAAACCTCAGAAAGAGAAAAAATAGATAGGAATTCATTTTTCTGATTCTACTTATGGTCACTGGTCCAAAGCTTCAGCCAGGGCCCCTTTTCCCTCAAGACTAATACTTTTTAACAACAAGTTCCCTACTTGGTGATGTCGCAGAAAATTATACAAATGTACCAAATCAAGAAAATGAATTACATGCCATTTTATACGACCGATCCTTTTTGAAGGCCACACCTCTTTTTACATGAATTAATCATAGTAACCCCATTAAATTGCTTTGAAAAAATAGAATCACATTCTTATTTCACAATTCAGCCTTAATTTGTATGTTTCTGCTGATGGAGCATAAGAGTTTTTTAACTCTTTTATTCTGTTTTTTTTTTGGAGTCTAGAGAAGCAAAAAAATAAATAAATAATCAACGTTTTTTGCAGCATTTACCATATGGATAACATAACATGATCATTTTAAAGATTTTTTGTCTCATTATAGGACTAGAATATGTGATCACTGGAACATTTTCATAATACATACAATACATTCCTGTACATTACTGTATTGCTATTTGCCAGGTGTCAACTACACCTTAGCAGGGCCTTTCATATATCGCATATATGGCAAAGTTGGAGCTCATTATTGGTCCTCCAGTTACTACTGCAACCATCAGGACTAAGACAAGGTACTCTGGTGACCTAGGCAAATAAGGCACATAGTGTCACCTCCCACCAATGAAAAATTCAGCCCCCATCCATGCTTCTTTGGGCCCCCTTCCTCCCTGGAATGAAGTGGCACCTTAGGTGGTTGCCTACGTTTGCCTACCCATTGTCCCAGCCCTGGCAATCATTAACACCCTACAATCGCATTTCAAGTGGACACAGTGGTTGACAGAGGGTGCCCCAACAGGCTATCAACAAAACTTTAAACATAGACAAAAAGAAATGGTAGGAGACTCCACAGACCCAGGGAGTGGCATTTAGACAGCAGTGCCCCCCAACTAACTAACCTGACCATTAATTTGGAAATACAGATGTAGAAAAAATTTACTTCATAGGTAGCGCACCATGATATCTCAGTACAGACAGTTATCTGGGATTTTCGCTGCTTTTTAATGGCCTTTGTTTAGAGATAAGAGCAGGTAACACAGAAAGACGTGATATCATGGACAAGCTGAATTCTGCTTCTTTTACAGTGTCGTTTTTGAGAGACCTGCTTCATCAGTAGTTTGGTCTTCTGTAACCGGTCATACAGGATTGCCATTATACTTTCATTTAAATCAACAATTAAATTACCCAAAAGTATAATAAATCTACAAACATGACTATCCTGGCCAGTATAAGGCTTGAAAAAGGGTAGGAGAGGCGACTCCCTGATGGCAATGTGTATAATAGAAGGCAAGAACTTACGGCAACTACATCAGTGCAGGTTGTTTCGCTCATCAGCATGGCGATAAGGACGAAGGCTGTGAGGCGAGATTCCATCTCCGTAGAACTTTTTGTTATACCCCCCCTATGGAAAAGCAGAATATATTTCCAAAATGTTAATATGAAAAAAAATTCACATTCGTTCTTTAGGCAGCTCTGCTTGTATAATAAACTAAGTGCAGCCAAAAATTGTGAATCTAAGATATACCTTTGCAGTGTAATTATTTTCTACCATGCCTGCTACATGGATGGACTCTTTCTAATTTCATGTCAGAACTTCATTGTATCTAAATAAAAAAAATAAAAGTAATATTGGACAGCACTATCCAAGAGCTGGGGTGCTAAAAAGGTGTCAAAAACCAATGTGATACCTCATACAAGACAAAATAGCACACTGTAAACTGTTGTGATCACACAGTAATGTTAAACAATATTACATGTATGGAGGTAAAAGACAAACTTTCTATACATTTGTAAAGCCCTTAAAAGGGGTTTATCATTACATGCTTTCATAGTGTC
The DNA here is from genome assembly GCA_025379985.1 of Phyllomedusa bahiana. NCBI lineage: Eukaryota > Metazoa > Chordata > Amphibia > Anura > Hylidae > Phyllomedusa > Phyllomedusa bahiana. The sequence goes on from JAODAL010047329.1 coordinate 15,593, forward strand.
ACGGATGCCCCTGCGACCCTCGTCCCGGGTCGCAGGCGCACCCGTGCCCCGACTCTGAGCGGCGCCCCGTCCCGCACCTCTATACCTGTGTCGTGGTCTACCTGGACGACATCCTGATATACTCTCCTGATCTTGAGACTCACCGCCTTCACGTCCGCCAAGTGCTACAGCGCCTACGAGCTAATCACTTGTATGCCAAATTAGGGAAGTGCCTCTTCCATCAAGTCAGCCTTCCGTTCCTGGGTTATATTATCTCGGACCAAGGGCTACGGATGGACCCAGCCAAGTTGTCAGCCGTATTGCAATGGCCACGCCCAGTGGGCCTGCGGGCCATACAACGGTTCCTGGGCTTCTGCAACTTTTACCGGCAGTTTATTCCGCACTTCTCCACGCTGGTGGCTCCCATTGTGGCCCTTACGAGGAAGAACGCCAATCCACGGAGCTGGCCTTCCGAGGCCGAGGAAGCGTTCTCCAAGCTAAAAACGGCCTTTGCCTCTGCGTCCATCCTGTCGCGGCCAGACCCAGCGAAACCCTTCTCGCTTGAAGTAGACGCCTCATCGGTAGGCGCTGGAGCAGTCCTCACGCATAAAGGCCCACAGGCAAAACAGTCACTTGTGGCTTCTTTTCTAAAACCTTTTCACAGGCGGAGAGGAATTACACCATTGGAGATCGGGAATTATTAGCCATAAAACTGGCCCTGGAAGAATGGCGATATTTGCTGGAAGGGGCCCGGCATCCCATTTGTATCTACTCGGATCATAAAAACCTCCAGTACCTCCAGACTGCCCAGCGACTTAATCCACGCCAGGCTAGGTGGTCGCTTTTCTTCTCCCGCTTTAATTTTCAGATTCATTTCCGCCCTGCCGAGAAAAACGTGAAGGCTGATGCCCTCTCCCGTGCCTCCGACGTGGTGGGTGAAGAAGCGATCCCAGAGCACATAATTCCTCCGGAACGCCTTATCTCCGCAGCCCCTGTCGTCCTCCGGAACGTCCCACCGGGGAAGACATACGTCCGCCCTGCGCTCCGTAGGCGTATCCTGAAGTGGGGTCACTGCTCACTGGTGGCCGGGCATTCCGGTGCCCACAAGACGTTTCTCCTGATTTCCCGGTACTATTGGTGGCAGGACCTCGCTAAGGACGTTAAAGAGTTCGTCCAGGCGTGTACCTCCTGTGCTCGCAACAAGGCTCCTCGCCACAAGCCGGCAGGTCTCTTGCACCCACTGCCCATCCCTACGCAACCATGGTCTCACGTAGCGATGGACTTCATAACCGACCTACCCCCGTCGTCCGGTAATACCGTTGTGTGGGTGGTGGTAGACCGGTTTTCTAAAATGGCACATTTTGTCCCCTTGCCAGGTCTGCCTTCGGCCCCGCGCCTGGCCGAGCTATTTTTTCTCCACATTTTTCGTCTGCACGGTCTCCCTCTCCAAATCATCTCTGATCGGGGGGTGCAGTTTGTTTCTAAATTCTGGCGGGCCCTTTGCGCTAAACTCCAGGTGAAGCTTGACTTCTCCTCGGCTTACCACCCTCAGACGAATGGCCAGGTGGAGAGAGTGAATCAAGTTCTGGGATGTTACCTGCGCCATTTCGTGTCTGCACGGCAAAATGACTGGGCCAACTTACTTCCTTGGGCGGAATTTTCGTATAATTCCCTAGAGTCAGAGTCCGCGGGTGCCTCTCCCTTCTACGTTGTGTACGGCTTACATCCCCGCCCACCTCTCCCGCTAGCATCCTCATCCGAGGTCCCAGCTGCTGACACTCTGGTCCAGGACATAGGGACCATTTGGTCCCTGACCCGCCAATCCCTGCTCCGTGCGTCTGACCGCATGAAGGCGCAGGCAGATAAAAGAAGAAGCCCTCCTCCTGTCTTCTCCCCGGGTGATAAGGTGTGGCTGTCAGCCAGATATGTCCGCCTCAAAATCCCCTCCTACAAACTGGGACCCCGCTTTGTAGGACCCTTCGAGGTCCTTAAGCGCATAAACCCGGTGGCCTATAAACTCCGGCTCCCTCCTACCATGCGTATCCCGAACTCCTTCCATGTCTCGCTACTAAAACCCCTGGTCCTTAATCGCTTCTCTCAGAAGGCAGTCCATCCTCCGTCTGTGGCTGATGCCGCTAATGTCTTTGTGGTTAAAGAAATCCTGGGTATGAGGAGGACTAGAGGGAAACGATATTTTCTAGTCGACTGGAAGGGGTTCGGGCCCGAGGAAAGATCGTGGGAGCCGGAGGAGAACATCCTGGACCGCAGCATTATTCAGAAATTTCTCCACTCTAAAAAGAAGGGGGGACCCAAGGGAGGGGGGGGTACTGTCACGATGGATTGCGCCACCCCGACTCTGAGCGGCGCCCCGTCCCGCACCTCGGGTCCGGGGTCCGCTCATCCCGCTGCCCGGGTCCCCAGTGACTTACCCGGCCTCGCTCCTGCCCCGTCCGTCTCGGTCTCTCGGCGTGCGCGGCGCCGCCCCTTAGGGAGCGCGCGCGCCGGCAGTCTGAGATTTAAAGGGACAGTGCGCCGGTAATTGGCCATTACCGGGCACTGCTCCTATTTTAGCCCAGCCTCTTCCCAGTGGCCTTTGCCGGATCTTTAGTGCACATGCCTATTGGGAAAGCGTTCCAGGAAGCCTTGTCTCGCCTTCCGTGTACCGAACCCTTTTGCTTACGTTTACCGACCACGATCCTGCCGCCTGCCCTGACCTTCTGCCTGTCTACGTTCACGAACCTCAGCCCGCCTGCCCTGACCTTCTTGCCTGTCCCCGACTACGAGCCTGACTGCCGATTCTGTACCTCGCCTACCCTTGGCCCGCCACCAGCAGGCAAGCCCCGCCAGTGGTAAATGACCTGGTGGACTCCCGCCACAGCAAGTCCATCCCGCTTTGCGGCGGGCTCTGGTGAATACCGGGACCCACTTAGATTCCACTCCCTGGTGTGGGCTTACGCTATCGCCTGCGGTGGTCCAGAGGATCCACCTCCAGACCGTTACACATAGACTTTGTTTCTCTTTTTTTCAGCTTCAACTCCAGGGGTGAGTCTCTCTTCTCAGTAGGCGTGTCTCTCCTCCCAGGAGGCATATGTTCCCTCACTGAAGAGTTGTAACATCATCATTGTGTGTGAGCAGGGAAAAGGAGACAAAATCAAAGTTCTGCAGACCTCCTGCACTGGTTCTCATGTCTGCAGAGCTGTCAGCTCCAGGCTCCACAAGCTCCTTGTAACCAGAACACGTGCATTGCTGTAAAGAATTATACATCCAGCCTGAAATGATGAAACAAATGTGAGAAATGCACTCTGCCCCCCCCTCTGTTATCAGGAAGAAGGTAGAGCAGACTGAATAAGGCTGTGTTATATGAGAGAGGAGCACAGAGGAAAGGCTGTGTTATATGATGGGAAAGTGAATCTAGCAGCTGGAGACTCAGTAATTGCTTAGATTCTTTACATAGAGGCATTACTGGGAGAAGAGTATAGAAAGGAGCTGAGACAGCCTTTGTTATACACACAGAACCATCACAGGCAGTTGGGGAGTAAACACAGAATTCAGGAAGCCAATCACAGCACAGGCTGAATGAAATATCAGTCAGCCAATCCCAGAAAAGGGGGTGTGAATAGGGAGAAGGTGTGTTATATTTGGCGCTATTGCTCTCACAAACTCTCTCATATTGGTCATTGGAAGTTCAATATGGCCCCTCATGGCAAAAAACTGTCTGAGGATCTGAAAAAAAAAAGAATTGCTGCTCTACATAAAGGTGGCCTAGGCTATAAGAAGATGCCAACACCCTGAAACTGAGCTTCAGCATGGTGTCGCAGATACAGTGGTTTAACAAGGCAGGTTTTACTCAGAATAGGCCTCGAAATTGTCGACCAAATGAGTCCACGTGCTCAGCATCATATCCAGAGATGAGTGCTACCAACATTGCTGCAGAGGTTACAGGGGTGAATGGTCAGGTTGTCAGTGCTCAGAGCATAAGCCGCACACTGCATCACATTGGCCTGCATGGCTGTCATCCCAGAGGGAAGCCTCTTCTAAAGATGTTGCACAAGAAAGCCTACAAATAGTTTACTGAAGACAAGCAGACTACAGACATAGATTACTGGAACCATGTCCTGTGGTTTGATGAGAATTAGACAAACTTTTTGGTTAAGATGGTGTCAAGCATGTGCGGCGGCAAACAGGTGAGGAGTACAAAGACAAGTGTGTCTTGCCTATAGTCAAACATGGTGGTGGCTACGTATACAGCCTCCCTTATATACAGTCCCCTGTAGATAGCTTTACAGCTCCATGTATATACAACCCTCTGTAGGTAGCAATACAACCTCCTGTAGGTAGGTATCTACCTCTTTGTAGGTAGGTATGCAGCCCTCTGTAGCTAGATATACAGCCCCCCTGTGTATACAGCCCCCCTGTACGTCGCTCTACAGCCCTTGGTAGTTACAGCCCCAGGTAGGGAGGTATATCGCTCCCTGGATATACAGCACCCTTTAGGTAGATATACAGCCCCCTATAGGTAGGTATACAACCCCCTGTAGGTAGATATGATGCCCCTTGTAGGTAAGTATACAACCCCCTATAGGTAGATATGCTTCCCCCTGTATGTAGATATACAGCCCGCTGTAGGTAGATATACAGCTCTCTGTAGGTAAGTATACAGCTTCTCGTATACATAGTCCCTTGTAGGTATAAGTAGATATACAGCCCCTGTAGATACAGGTATATATATATTGCCCCCTGTATAAATAGCCCCCTGTAAGTACAGATCGATATACAGCCCCATTTTGACTTGGAAAAAAATGCTACTCACCTCTATGTGCTCCCCCGCCAAGGTGCTCACTCCAGGAGCTAGTTTCCTGCGTGAGAAGCATGACGTCATCACGACACCTATGCCTAGACACTGCTCCCAGATCTCCTAGGTCAGAAGCCTATATGCTTTCGGCTAGAATATACAGTGGTACAGGAGGCGTAATGACGTCGCCTCCTGCGCTGCTTAAAGATGGGGTGGGTTCGGGCCTTCACACAGACATGCCACCGGGATCTGCTGGGGCTAAGTTATGGGAATAGACTAAAGATATGACACTTGGATACAATGTAAAGTAGTCAGTGTACAGCTTGCATAGCAGTGTAAATTTGGTGTTCCCTTAAAATAACTCAACACACAGCTAGAGATGGGCGAATTTCTCCAAAATTCGATTCGCCGAGTTCGCTGAATTTTCCAACAAAACTCTTTCGACCTGAATTTATTCGGCGAATCACATTAAAAAACAGCTATTTCCTGGCTGCAGAGAGCCTGTAGGGTGTTGTAGAACGTTGTGCCATGCTCAAATATGCATAGGGAGCGTGGTTTGGTCTTCATACAATGCTGTGTTTTAGTATGACACGCACATGACAGCCGCCGCTCTTAGAATCGCTTCACTCTTCAATTCCCTGGGCACTTACAGGGGCAAAACTGACCAAATAAGTGAAGCGGGAACGCAGCCTGACAAGGTAACGTCAGCGCCAGCTTGAAAGAACCGAGCTGAGGGCCAAGATCCTACTATAACGTCAAAGAGCGCACTCCTTTTACACCGACATCAGATGATTCCACAGATTATGACAGAACCTGTTCTGTTAAACGCTGATACATTTAGAGCTCCCCCTCGAAAGAGTGGAGAGGGTGTCAGCAGTAATTTGGCATTGACGTCTCTGATCATTTTGCCCTTACTTTCATCCGTCAGTGTTCGCTTTCAATGGTAAATAATCCATCAGTATTGCTACAGCCAAAAACTAACAGGAGTTGATCCAAAAAAAGAGATAACCAGTACATGGGATATTTGCATGTCTTCTGTGTTCTGTATCAACTCCTGCTTTTGGCTAGTCAATCCTGATCCTTCCCATTCCTTCTGACAGGTGAAAAGAAGGAAAAACCAAACATAGTGGCAACGTCATGGAGGGGTGGAGGGTGGAAACTGCATTAGGAAACCACAGGGTGTACCGTGAACAGAGGCACTTGGCAGCAGCATGTAGTAGGCCACAGAGTGGCACAATGAAAAATTTCCCTGTAGGTGGCAGCAACATCAGGAGCCCACAAAGGGGCACAATGACACAGTGTGAGATGATGTCATCAACAGCAGCAGCAGAGTTCAGAGAGTGGCAAAATGACAGAGTGTGGTGTTGGCACCAACGGGAGTAGGCCCCAAAAGGGTGGCACAATGACAGAGTGTGTAGGCCCACGCAGCAGCCACAGCAGCAGCATGAGGTCAGACGTGGCACAATGACATTCTGGAGGTGGCAAAAACAGGAGTAGGCCACAGAGTGGCACAATGACAGAGTGTGGAGGTCACGCAGGAGCAACAGCAGCAACATGAGGTCAGACAGTTGCACAATGACAGAGTGTGGAGGGCATGGCAGCAGCCACAGCAGCAGCAGGAGGTCAGACAGTGGCACAATGACATTCTGGGGGTGGCAAAAACAGTAGTAGGCCACAGAGTGGCACAATGACAGAGTGTGGAGGTCATGGCAGGAGCAAACAGCACAGCAGGAGTTCAACAGGGGCACAAATGACAAGTGTGTAGGTCACGGCAGCAGCCACAGCAGCAGCATGAGGTCAGACAGTGGCACAATGACAAATTCTGGAGGTGAAAAAGTCAGGAGTTGGCCACAGAGTGGCACAATGACAGTGAGTGGAGTTGACGGTAGGAGCAACAGCATGAAGTCAGAGAGTGGCACAATGACACAGTGTGGAGGTCACGGCAGCAGCATCAGAAAGAAGCATGAGGTCATAGAGGGGGCACAATGACAGAGTGTGGAGGTGGGTGGCAATATCCAGTCCCTGTAAAAGATGGGTGGTAGGCAGAAGGAGAAACTGGCAGCAGATGTGTGGCATCAGGCGGGTGGGTAGCATCAGAATATGGCTGAGGCAGGTAGTTTGAATCCAGACTCATTTCTCAAAGTTTTTGTGAGGCGTCATGGCTGATGTAATTTGACGCCTAAGGCATTGGTGTGTGGAAATCCTGGCCGATCCATGCCTGATTCATCTTGAAAAGGTCAGTCTTTCCACATTTCCCGTTCTCCTTGGGGTAACGATGGCCCCCGCCGCACTGAACACCAGCTCTGATGCCACACTACTGGCCAGGCAGGGCAGCTTCCCATTGCAAACTCGGCAAGTTGCGGCCACACATCCAGTTTGGCTGCCCAGTAAATCCAACGGATCTTCTAACTGTGGGTGGCAGAGTGCTGTCCAAGTAGGCCACCACCTTTGGTTCAGGGTCTGCTCAAGGTCCTGCTGCTGCTGCTGGCGAGTGCCCTCCTCCTTTGGCGGGTGAAGGAAGCTGTTCATCAGCGACTCCAGACTTAGGTTGCTGCTGATGGAGCTGGTACTGATCCTACCCCCCCACCTTCCCACAGCAGCCACGGCAGTGGTACGTGAGCGCTGAGGAACCCCCCCCGGTCAGACCTGTCAGAGGAGGGACGATGCCGCACATAGGCAGCGGCCAACTGACTACGGAGGATTTCTCTATATTTTTTGAGTTTGTCCTCCCTCTCAGCAGCTGGGAAAAAGGCTCCCATTTTGGACCGGTAGCGAGGGTCCAATAGGGGTGAGAGCCATAAGTCATCCCTCTGCCGGATGGTGACTATTCGGCTGTCACTAGCCAGGCAAATCAGCATGCTGCGGGCCATCTGCACAAGTGACTCCGAGGGGCTCTCTGCCTCCATCTCCACTGTATACTGCCACGGTGCTTGCGAGTCATCTGCCTTGTCTTCCGCATCTCCATCTACCTCCTCCAGCTGCTCCTGCTCGTCCTCTCCTGTCAGCTGGGTAGATTAACCACTCATTTCACCAGACAATGCAGTAGCTCAAATGTCCTACTCCTCCTCCAGTTCAGAGAACGGACTCATGTGGCCACGAGATGTAGTCGCCACATCTTCAGTCCCCTGCCCAGACAGATTTTTCAGCATCTGTTCCAGACATGAAGCAGTGGAATTGACGTTATTCATCCTTAGTCCTGGCGACTGACAAAAAAACGTGGGCCTCCTCAAATGGCCTCAGCAAATGGCAGGTGTCACGCATAGCTGCCACTGGCTGACATCAAAGTTACACAGGGGAGTACTCCTGTCCCCAAATTTTTTATTGCAAGATATCCAGCCCCGCCAAAAGATATGCAAAATATGGGATAATTATTAAATCAAATTAAAAATTAGATTTCCAAAGAGGCACTCACCAAATTATGACAGACAGTGAGCGATCACAGAGGCACAAGGGAGGAAACATAAAGCGTTTCGGGGTCAAACGAGGTAACCCTTACTCATAACTGCTTGAGTAAGGGCTACCTCTGTTTTGGGGAGCCCGAAACGCTTAGCTTTTTCCCCCCCTTTGTCCCCTCTTGATGCTCACGCTGAAATTTTGGTGAGTGCCTTTTTGAAATCTAATTTTTAAGTTGTTTTAAATAAATATCCCCATTTCAGCATATCTTTTTGCGTGCGGGGAATCTTCAACAAATTGTGCTCTATTGCCGTCTCTTGGGACGTGCTTCCGTGCTTTGACTATTCAGTGGTGGGCTGGTCCCCCCTTTCTATAATCATACCCTTCCTCCTGGCATCAAAAATCATTAAATGGCCTTTCTCTGTTCATAGAGTCGGCCAACTTGGCAGGCTAAATTTTCCAGGGGAAAAATCGCATATCCGTGTGTTGGGGGGGAACGTTCTGCCCATTTTCATCTCGAGGAGAGTGTGCCTCCCTTTTTGTGGGAATGGATGAAGACATGCACATTTTTCCTGGCCATTTTCAGAATCTCTGAAGATCGGTGGAAAATTCAGGAACCCTTTTCACAACCAATTGAACACTGACCAGCAGGCGCAGGGGACCACCCCCCTGGGGCAGCGGGGACACCATTTTTCCCCCTTTTCCGTCCCAGGGTTTCCCCGATTTCATTGGCGCGAGAAAGCCACACATCTTTTTTCTTGGTGCATGAGGGGAGCATTCCCCCGTGGGGACTTCATTCGCCGGGGCAAGCAGGTGTAGAACTGGGGAAAAACCGCTGTGCCCTACACATTGGTTGAGGAGCACACTTGGGGGGCTGAGTTTGGGGGTTTGGTGGTGAGGAGGGGGACCTTGGTGCGGGACCCGGGGGTTTGACAACGTGGAGGAGAAACGGCGTTCCTGTCCAATTTTTTGGGTTTGGGGAGGAACACATTCACCCAGTGGGCCCCGTAAAGGCAGTACTGGCCCTGACCTGGTTACAGCTCCACAGTCCCCGTGCCCGTGCACCTTTGGAAACAAACCCATAAGCTCAAGGACTGGCTCACCTTCGTTCTAATTTTATGAAGGGGTGGTTTCTGCCTTTTTGAAAAAAAAAATTAGGCTTGGAACTCCCCACCCCGGGCTCGGGACAGGCCACAATTCTCTGAAAGGTGCGACCACCTTTGGAAAGGGGGGGAAAGGACTTTATATCAAAAACTTGGACAGGAGCATGGGCAGCTTCTGCACCCTTGGATGTTGACGATTTTTAAAAATTTTTCTCTTTGCAATCCCTCTTGAACACGCTGGCGCCATGAGTACGAGGAGCAAGGGGTCTGGACCCGGGGGAGATGGGAAAGAGAAACGGCTCCCCCGCAGAGGTGGTGGAGCCTTTTCTTGTTTTCAATGGGATGCGTGCCACTGGGGTGCTGTGCTGTTCTCGACGGCAGGATGGACCACCACACGAGCCAGTTTCTCCCGGCCCCCGATGGGGACGCTGCATGGTTGTCACAGGGCCGTGGTGCCAAAAAGTTTCTCCCTGGGCCACGGGTTCACTTTTGCCCCAATTCTACTATCCATTTGGCTCCCCCTGTGTCTTACAAAAATGTCCACCGCTGGTACTGATTTTACCCCAACCTCCACACTGATGATAACCCCCGCCGCTGCCTCCTGACCCCCCGTGCCCTACTTTTTTTGACCTGCGAAGGGGTTTTTTACCCGTGGCCGTTTGGGTCCCCACTCGCACTGCTGCTACCCTGCTGACTCACAGCCACACAACCCACTTGCTGGCTGCGCCGCTGCCTGACGCGCAAGCTGCCCGCCCTCTTCTCCTGATGATGATGAAGCCCTTGCTTCACCCGTCTCCCAAGTGTTTTCGGCTACATCATCATCGATTATTGTTTTATCTTCACTGCTGTCCTCCTCAACGGTCTTGGTATGCTTGGTATGAGGCTGACCCCTCACAACATGACCTCCCATGCCACTCTCCACATCTATCCTTTGCCGCCTACTGCAAGAAGAAGGGGATATTGGCCCCACTTCTTCGCTGCCAAGTAGCTGTTTGACTGTCCTCCTCAAATTGTTCATCCTCGCTGTATAGTGGTGCTGACCCCAAAGACCACATAGTAGATCTCTGGCTTAGGGAACCAGATGGGACAGAGGCGGGTTGAGAACAGGTGAGGGCCGCTGACCCGCTCCCGGGCCATGCCAACTAAGGGTTGTGTTTGACGCTCCCACCGACTCTTGGCTGGGGTTGTCAGATGTCATCTGGGAGAAGTGGAAGACCTAGTCAACCAATCAAGAACCCTTGGGTTGCTGGTCAACACACGGCCGCTAGATGACACCAAGCATTTTCTGGTCTCACCAAAGTGACCACTGCTGCGACGTCCCCTTACTGTGCTGCGACCTTTGCCTTGCTCTAGGAATGATTGTGCCACTGCCACTCGCATGTGAAGAGCCTGCCACTTCTCTGTCTGACATACTGTTTGTTCAAAAATTTACAGACTCTGTTTAATGAAGATATCTGTAGATAAATACACACCCTGTATTTGACTCCAAATGAACCCACTAACTGGCTTGGGTAAACCCCTTTGGGTATAAAATGCGCAAAAGAAATGAGCAGCCAAAAATTAAAATGGTATGTGGCGTTTTTAAAACGCCGTGCATTTTACTGACTTTCAACAGCAAAACACGCTTAATTAACCTTCGGATATGAATTATGGCTACAGGCAAAATTCTTCTTTGGCGTTGAAAAACACTGTTTCTTTTACTGACCCACACAGCAAAAAAACACTTAATTAAGCCTTGGATATAAATTGCGCAAAGAAATGACTGTCAAAAAAATTAACAGCTATGTGGCGTGTTAAAACAATGTGTATTTTACTGACTACAACAGCAGAAAAATGCTCAATCAACCTTCGGATATGAATTATGCTACAGGCAAAATTTCTGCTTTGGCGTTGAAAAACACCTTTTCTTTTACTGAATACCACAGCAGTAAAACGCTTATTTAACCCTTGGATATAAATTGCGCAAAAGAAATGAGCAGCCAAAAATTAACTGGTATGTGTAGTGTTAAAATGCCGTTTCTTTAACTGAATTTCAAAAAAGCAAAAACAGGCTTAGATAACCCTTGGATATTCAAATGTGCTCCAGAACTGAGCAGATAGCATTAAAATGTATATGCAGCTGAAATGACGCACACTTGGACTTCAATTCCAATACCCCACAAAATCAAAATTAGAACTTAAGAGAAGCAGTCTCTGAGTCAAGCTGTGACAACCCCCAAAAATCGCTGTATAAAAGTTCTTTCTTTTGTGTGAGATCTCTAATAATGGAGCTGCAGCAGCTACAACACGGCACAGAGAGAGCAGTGAACTGCCAGCGTAGCGTCTTGGACTTATATATGGCGGTTACGTCACAGAATCCCACCGGCTCTCTGACTTTGGCTTCATCTCTGGGGACATGTCATTTAGGGTACTCCTTTCTTTCTCCCAAGTTCTTGCCCCATGTAACACCATGTGCTTGCAGCCATTTTATCAATTAAAAACACGCTACTTTCCCGCGAATCACCCCAAACTTCGACTTCGTTCAGAATCGAAGTTTTCTTGAAATTGTAAACGAATTCCACTTCGTTAGAATCATATGCCCATCTCTATTCACAGCCATCAATGTCTAAACCACTGGCACCAAAAGTGCGTACACCCAGGGCTTTCTTTTCCATTGGCCAAGGGTAGGGCGACTGCCTGGGGGCCCCAGGGCACGGGGCCCCCCCCCAGGCAGAACCACCCGCCCAGTGTGCAGGCAATAAAAAAGGCGGACAACAACTAGGGTTTAAAACCACCCAATAACCTTTGGTAAAAATTTAAGAAACATTGGTGTATTTTTAAATCAGACAGTAGACGACAATCCATCTTACCAGATGCTCCTGTACTTACAGCAAAATGAGTTCATTATTTAGTGGATCACCTGACAAAACCTTATCTAAAACTCTTTGAGAACATTTAAATGAGGATTTTTGCTGAAGAGATCATGCCATTGTGGTAAGTGTTCTGCCCATTTGTGAAACCAAGTTTTCCTGTTAACCCTCTCCATGGGGACAGACTGGGGTTTGGAGGTTACATCAACTACAAATCTTGCAGGGTGATTAATACTTTAATTTTTGCCTCCCCAATTTTTTCATCGTCAATTTACAGGAACATGCAAAAGTTTATCGGGTGGGCAAGACGGGGGACAAGGAACTTGGGTTGGGGTAGCGAAATTCTATTTATCTCACAAAGGTAATTTGTCAGGATTCAAAGTAATATTTCATCCCAAAACAAAATACAGTAAAGATGGAATCCACTAATGTGAAATTGGCCTTCTAGATTGCACATTATGAACTCACACAGGGTTCCTTCCAAAGCAAGCTGGACTTGGTGGTTAATTGAATTGAATTACAGCAAGTTCATATACATATGGAAAGTTGAAAAGATGGAATTGAATTAATCTCTCCAGGATTGGAAGGTCAGTGAATATGTCCTTCATTGGAGATTGATCTCTGGGGAGCTTGGATTCAGATGTTACCAGAAATCAGTTATTGGAAGGCTATATATCCACAAAGAAATTGATTTCCCCAGTAAAATATTCTATTATGTATGATATCAGGATGTTAGAGTTAATCTTTATTTACTGGTTATTTTTTTATAATATCTGAAGGTGAATAATGTATGGTACTTATAGTTTAGAAAATCTCAAAATATAAACAAATAACAACTGAATCAGAATTTGGGAGAATAATAAATTTAAAAAATGACCCTTTATTTCTTTTCTCGTATTAAAATAGTAGGAGCAAACAAAAGAAATACACAAAAATATAGATAAATAGGACCAACAAGGAAACAACCAATAGGTGGAGGGAATAAGGAGGAACTATCAATACCTAAAATGCCCTATAGGGGCTACAATAAACCCTCACACTTAGCTAAATGAAGCATCCATCCCGTAAGGGAGGACCCTGACCTGTATAACAGACCCTGTTAAACCATGTGTGCATAAATACCACTATAGAGCTTCAAAATGTAGATCTTATCACATAGAGATAATGACTAGTTCTGTTATACAGGGACAGGTTCCTATTGGGGGCGTCCTTTTCTGGACAGGTGCTCCGGTTAGCTAGGTGTGAGGGTTTAGTGTAGTCCATATAGGGCATTGCAGGGATGGATTGTCCCTCCTTATTCTCTCCACCTATTGGTTGTGTCCATGTCGATCCTATTTATCTATATTTTTGTATTTTTCTTGTTTGCTCCTATAATTTTAATAAACAGAAATAAAGGGTCATTTTTCAAATTTAATTTCCATAATCCAAGAAATTCTTGGCCGGTTCACTTATGGCAAATCTATGTCATGCGAAAATGGCCGTACTGTTGAGAAATCATTTATTGGCACAATACAAGTTATAGCAATAAATATTAACAAAGTGTTTTATGAACAGAAGAGCATTGTCTACTCTCCAGTCATCTTGTTGCTCCCAATAGGTTACCCTTTATGCTTAACAAGGTCTCTGGGTTTTTTAGGTTTGTGAACAAAGAAAACGTTCCCATGTCCACTATTTGAAAATTCACATTATATGCTTGCAAGGTTTTTTTTACCTACCACCATCCCCTGATAATAGACGTGGGCATCCTCCCTGAAATTCCCATCTGGCCTTTGTTTATTCAGGATGAGCCACTTCGCTGAATTACAAATCACATTTTTCTCAAGTACAATAAGACTAGAAGCCATGGAAAATACTTTGACAACGTAAGCAGTGAGCCTGAAAAGAATAAGTAAAATAAGAACATAAGGCACCATAATGTCCAAAATCTGTGTTAAAGTAAGTAGAGGTGGAACTGAGAATGCAATGGAAGGAGTTTTGACTAGAAGAGGGAGGATCCAAAGTGGGAGGAGTCCATTTCAAGAATAAAAAAGAAAACAATATAGACTAGTTGCAGTTACTTAAAGGAATCTAAATTATTAGGACTATACAGGTAACACATTAGGAACACATCCCAAGGATGAAAAGGATTTGCACTCTTTGTCACCCACTTGGCAAATTAATTATATTTCTGTTATTAACCTCTTAATGCCGGAGCCAGTTTTGACCTGCCTGAAAGAGCCTCATTTTTAGTGATGAGCGATTACGTTGACTATCGTTATCGGGTCGATAGTCGATATCGGCAATTATTAATAAGATATCCGATAGTCGATAATAGATTTGCCGAAGACCAT
>JAODAL010047330.1:0-30036 GCA_025379985.1 Phyllomedusa bahiana
TAAAATGCCAAACCCCTTTCCAGAACCCCGTCATTTATAACTTGTTATATTATTAATCTAGAAATGTACCAAACCTTCTCCAAAATCCCACAAAACTTGTTTATTTTTACATCAAAATGTATCCAATTTTTTGAATCTGTTATAAATTTTACCAGGACAATTTCCTCGGGCAGGGGTTCCACAGTCCCCTGCTTTTACAGTAAAGAATCCCTTTCAATTTTAAAATTTAAAAAACTTATGTTACTCAGACTAAGGATGCCCCTTGTTCTCCATACAGCCCCTGGGAAAAAAAAATCTTCGAAGATATCCATATTGCCCTTTTGATGTTTTTTAAACATATTTATTATGTCCCCCAAAAACCCGTCTTTTGTTTAAACTAAATAACCCTAATCCTCAATCCACGGTTTCCCCAAAGCCCTTTCCCCAGTCCCCTTTTTTCCCAGTGTTTTTTTTTTAAAAATTTTAATCATGTAAGGGATTTTTCTTCCCCATGGCAAACCCTTGTATTTATCTGTTTTAAAACCTCTTCCTTTTCTCTGCCCCACCCTCCAGTTTATCCAGATCCTTTGTAATAAATTTCCCATTGTTTGATTACTTTACAGCTTAGTATCATCTGAAAGATCGTATTTTACTGTGCAATCCGTGTAAGATCATTATAAAAATATTAAAGAGTATAGGGCCCAATACGACCCCTGGGGTTCCCACAGTAACAGGGATCCAGCCTGATAGTACCATTAATCACCACCCCTTTTTTTCTTCATTAGCCAGTTGCTTACCCCCTTGCAAACATTTCCCCCATTCCAAAAAATTCTCATTTTTTCTTTTCCCCCTTGTGGCACAGTATAAATGCTTTTTGAAAAAAATTTAAAATTTTAAAATCCAGTGCCTCAGCCCGTCCATCTAAACTAACCTCCTGAAGAATATTTACAAAAACCAAAGGGTCATTTTAAAAAAAAAAAAAACCCCCCAAAAAAGCCCAACTATATTCTAATCCATAATGAAATATAATGTCTGGCTTTAATAGATTTAGCTAAGATCCCTGTAATTGTAGTCCCATAAATATGAAATATACTAAACAGTTTTATGAGTTTTTTCACTGCCGCATATATATTTAGATATTTTTATTCTATGATAATCATCCAGTTTTTCTTTTAAAGAGGTATTTAACCACAAATTTTGCTTTAAACAAAATAAAGGTAAAAAAAAACGAGATCGCTAATTTTTAAAGGCTGTTCTATTTAGCTTTAAATTTATAGTAGAGCATTTTTACACAAGCTTTTCTTTTAACCCTACCCCTCTGCTCTGGGGGCCCGGCCATAGGAATTCCCCCCTGCTGTTCTTTCGAGAATATAACTTTAACTTTTTTATCCCTTAGTACAAACTTTTAAAACCCTTTAAACTCTGTAGCCCCTTTGCCCCGATGTTAAAAACCTTTTGTCACCCAAATTCTCCTAACAGCTCACTAGGAAACAGAGCCTCTTAAAAAATTAAGGCTCCTGGGGGTGCAATGCAGGGCCCCCATGACCTCGCACTTGGCCAGCCTTAAGCCCCCCCCAAGCACACTATATTTTCATGCCACTTATTCGGCACCGACACCTGCAGCCCCCAAGACTAATTGTTTGGCAGGGAGCCTTTGGTTCCCTTTTCCACCAGATTTTTAACTGTTTGCACTTCTAAAAAAAACTAACGTCAAAAAGCAAAGCAGAGCAAGGAATCCAGGGTATGTTTTCTTTTTATTCCTGAGACATACATACACTAAATTTGGGGGCCCCCATTCCGTTTGGGGCCCCGGGCAAATGCCTAGTTTTGCCCAAGGAAAAAATTTGGGCCCCGTAGGGGAAAAGCGAGCTTTAAATTTTTGGGGACTGCTTTAAAAAACCCCCCAAAAATCCGAATTTTTAAGTGGGGGGTTCTGAAGCTGTAGAAAACCCCTCATAGCCTGAACGGGAAAATGGGGGCTTGAAGCAAAAGAAAACGCCCCCAACCCCGAACGGGGAAATAGCGTCTGGGAAACTGTAGAAACTGCCCCCAAACCTGAAAATGGAAGTGGGGGGCCTGAAGCTGCAGAAAACCAAACCCAAACCTGAAAAGGAATTTTGGGGGCCTGGGAAGGGGGCAGAAGTGCCCCCCAGCCTGAATAGGAAAATGGGATCCTGAAAATTGTAGTCCATCCCAGCCCTGAACGGGAAGTGGGGGAAACCTGGGAAACTGTAGAACCCCCCACAGCCTAAACCCGGAAGTGGGGAGTCTGAAGCTGTAGAAACACCCACAGCCCCGAAACAAAGGGAAATAGAAGTCTGAAGCTGGCTGTAAAAAAGCAGGGCCCCGTGAATCAGGGTGGGAAGAAAAACCCTTCAATTTTAAAAGTAATTTTTGGGCCCCAACAATGTAAAAAAAATGGTGGGTGAAATGCAATAAATTTTGTTTTCAGAAGCCAAAAATTTTTCCACAAAACAAAGGGGTGACACATTCTTCTTGCGTTGTGTCACTGGGGAAAAAATTTTAAAAAGTGGTTTACCCAAAAAAACAAAAAAGTAGGTATTTTTTAACTTTGGGAGGGAAAATGGTTTTTGCTTTAAACTTACCTTTTTCTTAAAAAAATTGCTCAGAAGATCCTTTAAATTCACTTCATTCAATTTTTCCTTTTTGTAACTATAGAAAAATTAAAAGGCATAGAATGGGAAAGGGGGATAGATTGTAGATAGATAGTTTGATAGATAGGGTAGATAGATAGATAGATAGATAGATAGATAAATTAGGGTAGATAGATAAAGGGGAAAAAAACAGTTTGATGGTTTGTTTGATAGATAGTAGATAGATAGATAGATAAAATATGGGATAAAAAAGATAGATAGATTTTGGGGGATTTTAAAAAAGATAGATAGGAAAATGGGATGATAGATAGTTTGGGTGATGTTTGAATAGATAGATAGATAGATAGATAGATATGGGATAGATATGGGATGATAGATAGATTGGGATTAGATAGAATGAGATAGATAGATATGAGATAGATAGAAAATGAGATAGTAAAATATGAGATTGATAGATATGAGATAGATAGTATGAGATAGATATATAGATAGGGTAGTTTGGGATAGATAGATATATAGATTTAAGATATGGGGTAGATAGATAGATTGGGATAAACAGATGGATAGATGGGTAGATAGATGATAGATATGAGATAGATAGATGATAGATAGATATGGATAGTAGATAATAGAAGATAATTAATAGATATGAGATAGAAGATGATTGAGATAGATAAATTTAATAATAGAAATGAGATAGATAGTAGAATGAGATAGATAAAATGAGTAGAAAAAATTTGGGTAGAAATTGAAATAGATAGGGATAATAGATAGTTATGATAATAGATAGATTTGGGAAGATAGATAATAATGATAATTAATATGGGATAAACGATAATAGATGGATAGATAATATGGTAGATAGATAGATAGATGAAGATAATAGATATGGGATAATAGATAGATAGATAAAAATGAGATAGATAGATATGAGAAATAGATATGAGATAGATAGATAGTGATATGAGATAGATAGATAATAGATATGAGATAGATAGATAGATATGAATAATAGATATAGATAGATAGATATGAGATAGATAGATGATATGAGATAAAAGATAGTTTTGGGGTAGATAGATAGATAGAGATAGATAGATATGGGGGTAGATAATAGATAGATAGATGATATGAGATGAAATAGATGATAGATAGATATGGATAAACAATAGATAGATGGTAATAGATAGTAGATAGATATGAGATAGATAGATAGATAGATATGAGATAGATGATAATGATAGTAGATGATAGATTGGGGTAGATAGATAGATATGAGTAATAGATGATAGATAGATAAATGAATAGAAAATATGAGATAAAAAAGATGTGGATAGATGATAAAAGATAGTAGATATGGGATAGATAGATAGATATGAGATAGATAGATAGTAATAATGTAGGGATGTAGATAGATATGAGATAGATAATATGAAAGAAAAATAGATATGGGATAATAGTAGATAATTGGGGATAAAAAGATAGATAGATGGATAGATAGATAGATAATGATAGATATGAGATAGTAGATGATATGGGTAAAGATAAAATTGAATAGTATGGTAGATAGATATGAGTAGATAGATAGATAGATTGAGTAGATAGTTTGGATAGATAGATAGATAGATAGGGGTAGTAATAAAGTAAAAGATAAGATAGATAGATAGATAAATAGATAGATAGATAGTTGATGGGGGATGAAATAGATAGATAGATGATGATATGGGAAAAACGATGATAGAGGATAGTATGGAAATGATAAAATTGAGACAATAGATAGAGAGAGAGAGAGATACATAGATAGACAGACATATGGACAAAACTGTTGCTACCTTTGCATTAAAGAAAAATCCTCAATGGTCACTGAAATACAGTAACTTGAAACTGTAATAACAAAAGTAAATTAACTGAAAATCAACTAATGAAAATCAGACATTGCATTTGAATTGTGGTTCAACTAAAAGATTTTAAAAAAATGATATTTGCCACGACAAAAATGTGGGTACCCATGGAAAAGCTTGAAAATATTTTGAACAAAGAGACATATTAAACTAAGGTGTGTAATTAGTGGAGGGGTTGGGGTCTTAAAAATTGAAATAAGTCAGTCCCCCATCTAAAGGGGTAAAATAGTCACTGTGCTTTTTTGATATCATGGTTGCCACAATGAACTGGCCCAAAAAGGAAGCAAAAGGAGACAGTTGTCTCAGGAGATTAAAAATAAAAAAAAAAGAAAACATGTTGGGTATCTTTCAGGTATTGGGGGCGTACTTCAGCTTGTAATTGCTCTGAAGTACGCACCGCAAATAAGGCAAAATCAATCAACAAATTAAGTACTCATTGAGTGCTAAACGACGACGGTGACTTTACGATTGTATTTCCCAGTGCGTACAGTGCACCTGTAAACAGAAGTGACCAGTCACTTGTTTCGGGTACTTTTACGGAAAAAACACAGGTGGAGGCACAGAGCTGCCTTGCTTTGAAAGCACGTACTGGCCAGCACATACTTTCAACCGCGCTATTGAAGGCGTTTTGCGGCACATACCTGTGCTTGTCGCAATACACCGTGTGAACATACCTTTAAAGCTAAGGCTGTAAGAACATCTCCACATCTCCAAACAGTTTGATGTTCCTGTTACTACAGTTTCACATATTACTCCGAAGGTAAAGGTCTATGGGACGATAGTCAGAGAGACGGATAATATGAATGGTAACCATATAGCTCAGAACAACTTTAGAAGAGAATAGAGGTGAACTCCAAAGTCAAGGTACATCAGTGTCAGATCAGACAATCCATCACTGTCTTTGCCAAAATGGACTTAATAACTAAGGACAAACCACTATTGAAAGCAAAATATAAAAAAAAACAAGACTGGAATTTGCCAAAAAGCATACTGACAGGTCCCAAAGCTTCTGGCAGAATGTCCTTTAGACATATGAGACAAAACTGGAGCTTTTTGGAAAGTCACATCAGCTCTAGGTTAACAGACACAAAAGTGAAATGAAGTTTGGGCTGCTTTGCTGCATCTGGCACAGGGTGTCTTGAATCTGAACAGGCAAAGAGAAGAAAAATACAGAGGGGGCGCTCTTATGGTGAAGTACGTCCGTACAATATGCAGAATATACAGTGAACAGCAGTCAGCAGGCTCACCTGATGGAGTTGTGCAACTATTCTAGAGGCACAACTCGCATAAGGACATATAGTATATGCCATAAATGTCTGACTTTAGAGGGATACATAGATATGAGATAGATAGATAGATAGATAGATGGATATGGGATAGATAGATAGATAGATAGATAGATATGAGATAGATAGATAGAGATAGCTAGATATGAGATAGATAGATAGATAGATAGATAGATAGATAGATAGATAGAAAGGAGATAGATATGGGATAGATATATAGATAGATAGATATGAGATAGATAGATAGATAGATATGGGATAGATAGATATATATGGGATAGATAGATAGATATATAGATGAATATCTAGAAAGACAGAATTGAGCTACTATATAGTTATGAGATAGATAAATATGAAAGAGATATGAGACTGGTAGACTGATAGAAAGACAGATCTGAAATACTGTATTTAGATAGATAGATATAGATAGATATAGATGGATAGAGATAGATAGATAGATAGATACTGTTGATATTTTGTTGATATCTACCACTTTTGTCTCTCTTATATGTACATCATACACAAAATGATGAATCTGCACAAATCCAATTATATTATATTGGAGTGGCGCTGGAAAGCCTCCTGAACATCATGCAGACTCCAAGCAAATATTGCACTAGTTGGGTCTATATTCCGACCACAATGCTGAATTGAGATAAATTATAATTTAGTTTATATTTGTATTTAATAATCACTGCACAAGACACTGATGCCGGCTCATTTTTGCCCGCCGACCAAAGATGTATTGTGGTCCTTAAGGGATTAACAGCGCCACTCCTGTCTACAGGCTGCATCTGGTATTACAGTTACGTTCAATTCACTTGCCCAGACCAAACACAAGTGGACAATAGTGGTGTTATTTTAGGGTAAACTAAAAGCAGGCATTTTTATCTGCTCTCATGTATAAAAACATGGCTACATTTGCAGAATATTTTATTCAACGCCAATGGGCCTGCACTGTTTGGACAGTATCACCTTGTTTAAGGGCACAACCCACTGAGAGGGAGGACAATAACTATGAGGTGGGCACTTAGGGCCACATGTATGAAAACTATTTAGGCCTAAGACTTCCTTTGTTGCCCATAGCAACCAATCAGGGCTCATAGTCACAAATCACAGCAACGAATCAGAGCTCAGCTTTCATTTTTCCAGAGCAGTATATGAAATGAAAGCTGCACTCTAGTTGCTATGGGCTCTGTTTTGTTACTATGAGCTCTGATTGGTTGATATGAGCTCTGATTGGTTGCTATGGGCTCTGATTGGTTGCTTTGGGCTCTGATTGATCGCTTTAGACTCTGATTGGTTGCTATGGGCTCTGATTGGTTGCTATGAGCTCTGATTGGTTGCTATGAGCTCTGATTGGTCGCTATGAGCTCTGATTGGTCGCTATGAGCTCTGATTGGTCGCTATGAGCTCTGATTGGTCGCTTTAGACTCTGATTGGTTGCAATGAGCTCTGATTGGTTGCTATGAGCTCTGATTGGTTGCTATGAGCTCTAATTGGTTGCTATGAGCTTTGATTTGTTGCTATGGGCTCTGGTTGCTATGAGCTCTGATTGGTTGCTATGAGCTTTGATTAGTTGCTATGGGCTCTAATTGCTATGGGCTCAGATTATTGCTATGGGTTCTGATTGATTGCTATGAGTTCTGATTGGTCACTATGAGCTATGAGTCTGTCACAAATTTTGTGATGGCGTTGCCATGGTTGGCAGTGATGACATCTATATTGCCTTTGTCATTAGTGAGCTCCGTTATGGGTTCCTTGAATGATCTCTTTATATGCAGCCCTTTAAATGCTGTTTTATTTGGCTTAATCCTAATGTTGGACAGCAATCTCCCTGGTTTCGCCAGGTACTGGCAACGGACAGGCGCACTGGATGTGTGAGGCTTGATCACTAACAGACATGCGCGCCCGATTTGGTCATGCGCAGTAGCGTTTGAGAGACGGCGAGCTCGGTGCGGCGCCTGGGAAAGTAGCACAGGCGCAGTAACACGTTGTGGACGCCGAGAATTCAGTAAGTTATATCATACCTGCTATGGGTCCGCTTGTCTATGTCTTATATATGTTTTTAATTGTCACATAAATTTGTATGAATTATTGATGGGATGGGCTTATGATGCCTACTATTTTGTGATTGGGTGTTTAAGATGATGATGCACATGGATTTATATATATATATTGAGCACTTGACACTTGTGAATTATGCTTGAAAAAGGCTCATCTGTTTTTTGGAGCCGAAACGTAGCTTCATGTACTTAGGATTCTAATAAAGGAGTTATTTTATGCTGACATCCAAGCCACTATTTTTTCTTGGGATTTGATACAGCGGGTTTGGCTATCCCGCTTTGGATGGTCTGTTGCATTATCTCCTTATCTAAATTCTAATGGGACTTCAGTGCTGACCCTAACCACGTTTTCTACTATGAGCTCTGATTGGTCACTGTGAGCTCTGATTGGTCGCTATGAGCTCTGATTGGTCACTGTGACCTCTGATTGGTCGCTATGGGCTCTGATTGGTCGCTAAGAGCTCTGATTGGATGCTATGAGCTCCAATTGGTCACTATGGGCTCTGATTGGTCGCTAAAAGCTCTGATTGGTCGCAAAGAGCTCTGATTGGTTGCTGTGGGCTCTGATTAGTTGCTGTGGACTCTGATTGGTCGCTATGAGCTCTGATTGGTCGCTATGAGCTCTGATTGGCTTTTATGGGCTCTGATTGGTTGCTATGGGCTCTGATTGATTGCTATGGGCTCTGGTTAATATGAGCTCTGATTGGTCTCTATGGGCTCTGATTGGTTTCTAAGGGCTTTGATAAGTTGCTATGGGCTCTGATTGGTTGTTATGAGCTCTGATTGGTCTCTATGGGCTCTGATTGGTCGCTATGTGCTCTGATTGG
The DNA here is from genome assembly GCA_025379985.1 of Phyllomedusa bahiana. Taxonomy (NCBI): domain Eukaryota; kingdom Metazoa; phylum Chordata; class Amphibia; order Anura; family Hylidae; genus Phyllomedusa; species Phyllomedusa bahiana. Next base: position 8,675 of record JAODAL010047330.1, read on the forward strand.
TTGCTATGGGCTCTGATTGGTCGCTATGGGCTCTGATTGGTTTCTAAGGGCTTTGATAAGTTGCTGTGAGCTCTGATTAGTTGCTATGGGCTCTAATTGGTCGCTATGGGCTCTGATTGGTTTCTAAGGGCTTTGATAAGTTGCTGTGAGCTCTGATTGGTTGCTATGGGCTCTGATTGGTTGCTATGGGCTGTGATTGGTTGCTATGGGCTCTGATTGGTCGCCGTGAACTCTGATTGGTTGTTAAAGGCTCTGGTTAATATGAGCTCTGATTGGTTGCTATGGGCTCTGATTGGCTTTTATGGGCTCTGGTTAATATGAGCTCTGATTGGTTGCTATGGGCTCTGATTGGCTTTTATGGGCTCTGGTTAATATGAGCTCTGATTGGTTGCTATGGGCTCTGATTGGTTGCTATGGGTTCTGATTGGTTGCTGTGCGCAACAAAGAAAATCTTAGCCTTAGACAGTTTTCATACATGAGTCCCTTACTGTGTGAGGCCTAAAAGGGGCACTATTACTGTTTGGGGCTCCTAAGAGGATCATTATTAGGATATGTCTCCACGGCAGAGGACAAATACTGGTTGGTTTATCCGACCGGTATTTGTCCTGGTTTAGTGCCCTCCCGTAATGAGCGGAGAGAAGCCCTCCCCCTTCACATATTCTGTCCGAAAACCGGACGGAAGAATGAACATGTTCAAGGTATTCCGGGCGGCCGGTGGTTTGAGTGCTGCACGGGTTTTCCATAGAGCCCCGTTGTGCTCGTTTGCAGCCGGTTTTTCAGATGGTTTGCAAAACCGCAAACCCGTGCCGTGGGGACATGCCCTTAGGGTTTGTTCACACAGCATATTTTGATGCGTATTTTGGTGCCTAATTTATGCTAAAAAGCGCTTCAATGTTCAGAGCACTTTTCATTACTTCCCATGTGAAACATGCGCATCATTCACACGACGCATACCTTACAAATGTAATGGCATTGTTCACACTGCGTTTTCTCGGCCGCTTTGTAGTGAGTTTTATGCACTGCAAAGCGGCCCAAAATCTGCATCAGATAGGCCTCAACTCTTCCTTCATTGAATATAGTGTAAAATGCGCCTCGCTGTTCACATGAAACGTATTTCACAAGGGTAACTCATACTTGCCAACTCTCCCGTTTTTGGCGGTGGGGTCCCGCTATTTGGGGTCCCCCCCGCCATCCTGGCAAAGTTGGCATTTCGCCCGCCGCCAGCAGACAGCGGGGGTTCTTTAACTGACCGCGGCTACAGAGTAGCGCTGGTGCGCTACTCTGGCGCCGCCGGTCCGTTCTCACAGGCGGGTGAAGCGGCCACAGCGGCCGCTACACCCGCCCGGAGTCTCGCTGTGCAGGGAGGAGGCAGGAGGGATCGCTCCCCTCCTCGCTCCTCCCCCTGTATGTCCGGCGCCGGTGCGCGCCGTACATACAGGTCAGCGTCGCAGGGGGAGTGACGCGGGGCTGCTCTCAGTCCCCCTGCGCCGCTGAGGAGATCGGTCGGGAGCTGGCAGCGCTGCAGGAGCCTGGTCAGGTGAGTGGATTTTTATTATTTTATTTTTATTAGCTGTACCTGGCTACAATGTACCTGGCAACAGAGGGGGCACTACCTGGCAACAATGGGGGCACCACCTAGCAACAATGGGGGCACTACCTGGCAACAGAAGGGTCACTACCGGGAAACAATGGGGGCGGCTACCTGGCAACAATGGGGGCACTACCTGGCAACAGAGGGGACACAACCTGGCAACTTTGGGGGCATCTACCTGGCAACAATGGGGGCACTACCTGGCAACAATGGGGGAACTACCTGGCAACAGAGGGGGCATCTACCTGGCAACAGAGGGGGCATCTACCTGGCAACAGAGGGGGCATCTACCTGGCAACAGAGGGGGCATCTACCTGGCAACAGAGGGGACACTACCTGGCAACAGAGGGGACACTACCTGGCAACAGAGGGGACACTACTGGCAACAATGGGGGCACTACCTGGCAACAGAGGGGGCACTACCTGGCAACAATGGGGGCACTACCTGGCAACAATGGGGGCACTACCTGGCAACAGAGGGGGCACTAACTGGAAACAGAGGGGGCACTACCTGGCAACAATGGGGGCAACTACCTGGCAACAGAGTGGGCACTAGGTGGCAACAGAGGGGGCACTACCTGGCAACAATGGGAGCATCTGCCTGGCAACAGAGGGGACACTACCTGGCAACAATGGGGGCACTACCTGGCAACAGAGGGGGCACTACCTGGCAACAATGGGGGCACTATCTAACAACGGAGGGGGCACTACCTGGCACCAGCGGGGGCACTACCTGGCAACAGAGTGGGCACTACCTGGCAAACAATGGGGGCATCTACCCGGCGAACAATGGGGGCACTACCTGGCTAACAATGGGGGCATCTACCTGGCAACAATGGGGGCACTACCTGGCATTAGAGGGGGCACTACCTGGCTAACAAAGGGGGCAACTTACTGGCTAACAAAGGGGGCACTACCTGGCAACAAAGGGGGCACCTACCTGGCTACAAATTTGGCTCTACCTGGCTACAGAGGGGGCATCTACTTGGCTACAAGGGGGCATCTAACTGCCTGTAAGGGGCACTACCTGGTTATGGGGGGGTGACTACCTGGCCATAAGGGCATCTACCTGGCTTTCTTCCAAAGCCGTTATGCAGTTAGGTGGAGTGGGGTGTGGCTTTTTGAAGGGGCGTGGCATACCGACAAGACATGCGTGTCCATGCACTATAATCTCCGGCGTTTTCATTTTCAAAAGTTGCCAACTATGGGGTAACTGCAGCCGTTTCTTGGATGCAACAACATGCACTAAGTAACACGGCAATTCCTGGGGCGCTCCTCACTCGTAAAATCCCCATAGGGAACCATGGGGACAGGATTTTTCAAAATACGCGTAAATGTAAGCGCCTTGTCAGTTCTTGAGGCGTTAAAAGCCCCATAGAAACAATGGTGGAGCGGATTTTCGCTGCGTAATACGATCCACACTTGTTCAAAATGTGCCATATCCCCTTACTCTATGAGGTACAAAAGGGGGCACTATAAGGACACCTGTGAGGCCCTAGATTTAATTGCACTGTTTGGCGTCGATGTGTAGAGCTGGTATCTCCCAGTATATGGTGGTTTTAATTAAAAACAGCAAAGTAATATTATTGACTCACAAGGAAGCGGTAATGTTAGTGCTCATAGTATTGCAGTATTATTAGGGCCTTGAACAGTGATATTTTTGGTAATATAATATAAGGATCCTCTCTTAAGTGCAGGGCCTGAGGGGACGGGGCATGATATAAGTATCCTCTCTTATGTGCAGGGCCTGAGGGGGCGGGGCATGATATAAGGATCCTCTCTTCTGTGCACGGCCTGAGGGGGCGGGGCATGATATAAGGATCCTCTCTTATGTGCAGTTATAGAGGGGGCGGGGCATGATATAAGGATCCTCTCTTATGTGCAGTTATAGAGGGGGCCGGGGCATGATATAAGGATCCTCTCTTATGTGCAGGAATAGAGGGGGCGGGGAATGATATAAGGATCCTCCTCTTATGTGCAGGGATAGAGGGGGCGGGGCATGATATAAGGATCCTCTCTTATGTGCAGGTCCTGAGGAGGGTATAACACAAGGGCTGTCTCTTTCTCTCTCTTATGCTCCTCCCCCTCATATTGTAGTCATCAGTTTTATTAAACACATGCAAATTTAGGACTTGCTATAACTTACTGAGGTGCAGCCAAGCAAGCATTCGTGCTTTATTGCTCTTCGAATTGTTTGGAACAAATCTTCCGGAGCGGACTGTGTTGCATAGGCTTCCCCGACCCCAGCAGTGAAATCTGCACGTTCTTCCGTTACATGACCTGCATTAAGGGCTTCATATGATTCATTGACCCTGTGGAGAAAAAAAATCACTTAGTACATGGCCAGGCTCCCACAATGCAGTTTGTGATGTCTTTTCCAAAATGAAACAAGTAAAAAAATACAATAGTAGAAGGCAGGGAAAAAACAGTTATTATATCCACTGAGCATAGTTAGGGTACAGAACCAGTCCCTTTAAAGGAGCACTCCAATATTTTTTTTCTTTAGTTCATTGGGAAAATTTGCCTTTGGGTATGCTGAAGTAACCTGTAATTTTGTTTCCCTTTTCAGCGTAATACAGTTTTTTCCTGGCTGCTGCAACAGTCTTTTTGGGTTTCACATTACTTGAAATTTTTTGGCTGATAACACGTGCTTTTGATCCCCAACAGGAAGCTCTTTTTTATGCATTCCTATAAAACTGACTTTGAACCCAAAAGGAATGCAGAGAGAGAAATAATGTGACGGGGGAAGCCCACTGTCACTGTTCTTATCAATTTTTTTTAAAGGGGTTTGGGGCTCACTACAAATAATTTTTTTTCAAAATGTAGGAGACAATAAATAAAGATTTTTTCCAAAAAATTGCTTTGTTCATCTTTTTTTTTTTTAACCCCCCTTAAAAGCCCCGGGAAAAGCCATTTTGGGGCCTCTCGACAAAGCCCCATTTTTTAAATCTGTCATGTGTCACTTTTTTTTTTTTTTTTTTAAAAAAATTTTTATTGGGGGAAGAAACTGTACAAAACACATGTAGATATAAGACAGCAGCTATGAATGCACAAGTAACAAAAAATATAATTTTCAAATTTCATCTTATAACAAACAAACCCCCAAACCCCCGTGGAAAAATCACATTCCTCCTAAATTTTCAAAAAATTTTTTCCCTCCCCAACCGGGGGCCCCCCAAACCTTCCCCCCCCCCCCAAACTGGCCCCTTGGGTGTGAAACCCCAAATTTCCCACTTTAGCCCCCCGGCCATCCGGGTTTCCCCCTAGATTGCCTTTTAGCTTCTCACAAGATTAATCAGGGGTATTTTGAATGGTTCTATAAATGTTTCAAATTTTTCCCCTTGGATTGTACTTTTTTGAAATAAAAGAACCCCATTTCTTCAAGAACCCCCCTTTCCTCTGAAATCTTTATTTTTTATCCCCCCTAAAAGTTTCTCAAAGGGAAGGAGAATTTGGCGAAGGCACTATAAGTTCTGGAAAGGGTCGGAACCGATTGTCTATCCTTTCCCTTTAAAGATGCTTTTTTCTTTCCCCCCGCCACAATTTTTACTTTAATTTCCTTTATTGCAAAAAAGGGGCCCTTGCCTGCACTCCTCCGATTCGCTACAAGAAAAAAAAAAAAGGGGGGGGGAAAAAAAAATAGCATCCCTTGTGGGGGCCCGGGGGGAATTTGAAACCCCCAAAGTGTCCTCCAGGTTTTTTTTCCCTTGCTGCCAAAACCAAAAGTTTTCCGGGGAAAATTCCCACATATCAGTGAAATAGATCACCTTAACCACCCACCTTGGGAAAAACCCCCGTGAGATGAAAAGGGGCCCCCTTGGGGGCCGGGGGGTAAAAGTAAAGGCATATATGGCTTTGGTGCAAACCTGAAGGGTATTTCTCGCCTTGCTACACAAAACTATAGTTTTTTCCGCCTATTTGTAGCCCCCTTTAGTTTTTTTTTAGGTAACCCCAGTGTCCCCTTTTTCTGTCCTCCCAATCCCCAAATGATTTTTTGGTCCCAACTTCTCACTGCCTTTGGGCTAAGAATTGGAGTAAAACCAAACCAACCCTTCCCCTCGTTTTGGGGCTTAGTGACTCAGCAGTTTCCCTTTTGCCCTCTCCCAATGACTGTAGATGGGTGACTTTGCCCTGCAGAAATGCCCAAATTGCAAATACTGAAAGATTTTGGTTACAACCAAAAAAAATTTTTTGGTTTTCCCACCTCAACCCATGTAAATAAAGAGCCCAAAGGTTTCCCCAGCAGGTCCCCCAATACCCTGACCCCCCCTCTGCTTTCCACGTTTGGGAAAACCGCGGGGTTCCCCCCTACCCCGGGCGGAATAAAGGGAAAGGGCCCCAAAGAGGATAGGGCTGTGAGATATACATGGGCCCCTAAATGCTTTTTTTTGTGTGCCTCCAAGTAGCCCACTTTTTTTTTTCCTTTAACATGGAAACTACCCCCTGACCCCTTTTGGGAAATAATCTCAGCGGTAAATCAGAAGTCCCCGAAAAACTCACCCCGGTATGAGCGTGATTCTAGTTCTTTTTGGGAAAAAAATTAATTTCCGAACCATCTAACCAGCCCCCGCACATTTCTCCCCCATAAAGCCAAATTATAGAATCTAAAGGGTAACGCCCCCCCTCCCTTAGCCTATTCATAGACAGTTTCTGGGAAACTTATGCGCGGCCCCTTTTTCCCTTTTCCCCAGACAAACCTCGAAAGGCCCCCCGAAAACCATTCACATCCGCGTTTTTCGCAAAGGGGTTTTAGTTTTGCAAAGGAAATAAAGTATCTTGCAAAGCTTATAAATCTTGACCTTGGAACCCCGGGGCCTGGACAGACAAAGGAAAAATCTCCCTCTTTCCAGTTTCCCGTTGTGATTTTTGTGTGTAGCGGAGGATAATTGAGATGGTAAAAAACCGAAGTTCCTCTTGCCCCCTTTTTTTAAAAAACCCTAGTAGGTCAGGTGGGAACGCACAAACCTCCCCCCTCCAGAAAATGCTTAGGGAAAAGTTTTACGCTCCCCAACGGCAGCATTTTGGCATTTACCCTTTATTTATCTTAAAACCTGAAATTCCCCAAAATTTGGAAAGGATCCCAACACCCCCTTTAAAGTGACCTACAGGGCTTTCAGAAAATTTGGGATGCGTCTCCCAAAACAAAACCAAATTTGGGGATTTCCTTTGGGTTTCCCCCTGAAACCCCAAAAAGCGTTCAAAACCAGAGAGGTGTTGCCCCAAATGGCTCGGGGGCCAAAAAACGAAAACAAGGGGGACACGGGAAACCCTGCCTCGTCCCCTCTGAAGAAAAAAATTGGGGGGAGACAAACCCCTGGAGTATGAAACTCCTCCTAAAGGTAGCGTACAGGGCCCCATAATTAATTCCTGAAATTTTCCAAAACGAAGCCCCCCCCCTTCCAGCCCCAAAAACCCCACTTCCAATTTACATTATAAAAGGTTTTCCCCAAAACCGTTATACTAAATAAGGCGGGCTGTTTTCCCCCCCGGGGTTGCCCCCTGTCAATAAAACCCTGAACTGTCAAAACGTTCTAAGGGTTTTTTACTCCAATCTTCCCAAAAATAAACCCCCTTTTTTAAAATGAGGGCCTTTTTAAATTTTTCGGCAAAATAGAAGCCAACCTATTAGCTATGACCTTCGAAAAGTTTTTTGTTTTCCCCGGGTTTATCAAAGAGAGGGCCCCTTTGATCCGCATCCAAGGGTCCTACCTTTCTTAAATAATACTTTGATATAAGCGTGCCCCCTAAGGGCCAGCACCCTCCCCCCCCTGCAAATCTCATCATAGCCCTTTGGGAACTAGTTTTGGGGCCTTAACTCCTTGTTTAAGAAATTTTTTAGAAGTCACCTGAAAAAACATGGGGGCCCGGGGCTTTACCCGAAAAATTTTTCCCTTGATAAAGGCCTCTAGTTCTTCCCGTAATCTGCTTATTAAAGCTCGTCCCGCCCTTCCCTAAAAATTTTTTTTAAAAAAAAATTTTTTTCCAGAAAAGCAACCCCTTTAGACAGCCCAACCACCCTTAAACCTGAGAAAAAAGTTGTCTATAAAAAAGTTTTCCAGAATTTTTTTTCCCTGTTTTTAGGTCTTTTCGACCCCTTTTCCGGACCCGTCCCTCAACCCAAAATTTGTTGGTCTACCTCCCCTGGTCCTTACCAAGTTCCCCAGGAGTTTTCCCCATTTTATTACCCAAATCTAAATAAAAAGATTCAACTGGTCATTAAAAAAGGGAATCTATGTTTTTTTTGCTGAAAATAAAATCCCCTTTTTCTTGGTTTTGCTGCCCCAACCCCTTTTTTGTTCTCCTCTGGGGGATTTTTTCTAGGAATTGGTTTTAGGGGGGCTCCTCAAAGCATTATGTATTTTTCGTCCCTTACCCCCTCATGTCCCTCTTTTTTGGCCCCCATGTGGGCCCAAAGTTTTCTACCTCTAAATACCCCTTCCCTGTTTTTCCCAGAAAACCCCCGGGGTAGTTGGGGGTGATGTCTTTATCCTGCGCAAACCCTCCCACCAGCGCCTAAAGACCCACCTGAAAGGGGAACTCTCCTTGAGAGAAACCTGGAAACGCCCCCAATATGTCTAAACCCTTTTGGGATACAAAACCCCCAGGGATAGTACCCCGGGAAGTGGTCCGAATCCCCAAAACCCAATCCTAATTCCTCCCCCGCCCCAAAAGTTGGGTTTGGGCCCAAAGGAAATAGCCCCAATGGGGAACCAAGCCCAGTGGGCTTTAGAGAAAGGGGCGTGTACTGCCTTTCCTGTGGGAAACCACCTCTCCACACGTCCCCCAAAACCCCAATGAGTCACAAGCCAACAAATCAGGCTTTTCCCTTTCCCTTTTCCGTCCCCCCCCCTGGGAGCCCGAGCGTTTTCCTGTCCTCTCTTACATCCATGACGCTGTTAAAGGGGCCCCCCCCCAACTGGGATTTGTTGCCATGACTTTGGAAATTTTTGGGTGCCCAACGGGTTGAAGAAACCTTTTGTCCCGAGCAGGGGGCGCATAGACGTTGAAAAGATTAAGCATTTCCTACTGAGGTCCCCAACACAACCTTCAAACCTCCCCTTTCCGTTTTTAAGCCACCCCCTTGTAATTTTTGGGGTAAAAATTTTTTGGGGGGGTTTTTTTTTTTGTTAAATAGAATAACCACACCCCCTTTAAACCCTTCACTGCAGCAGAGCCCATTCCCTCACCCACCCACATTTTTTTCCCATGCATCGAAGTCTTTCTCTTAAAGGGTATTTTTCCTGAAGTAGGGCAATGTCGGGGTTTTTTTGTTTTTTTGAGATTTTCGAAAAACCCAAGATCTTTTTTGAGGGGAAAACGAAGCCCCTTAACGTTCCAGATATAAAAACCATTATCTATGGAGCCTGTGTCCCCCCCCTTTCTCTCCCTCCTTTACAAAAACCTTTTGCAAAACCTTTAAACCCTCCCCCCCTAACCCAAAAACCTATAAACTGTTGAACGGATACCCCCCAACCCCTTTATCCGAACCCCTTTCCTCTCTCTTTGGGTGCCTTCTTTTTTTTTCCACAAAAAAGGTCCCCCCGGGTTTTGGGGATCCCTAACCTCGGACCCTTCTCCCTAGCCCCATTTCCGCCTGCCCCCAACCCCCTCCCGCCGCCCTGACTAAGTGGCTTAAGTTGCCCTCCCTGTGATTCCAGGCAGAGTACTGCCCCCCAAGTTAGCGGTTTTCTGCCCGGAAATGGTAACCCCAAACCAGGGGCCCATCCCCTCTACTCCCTTCCCCCAGAAATTCCCGTAAAAGCAACAATTTCAACCCCGCACAAAACACTAAACAGATAAGTCCCGGAGTAGGTCCCCAGAAAAAAAAAAAAATCTTTCCCCATACATAAAATTTTTAAAGTTTCCCCCCGGGGTCCGAAATGGCCCGAGTGAGAACTGGTTGTCAATCCTTTCTTTGACCTTGACTTTCCCGGCGTTCGTTGGGTCCCCCCTTTTCCCTGGTGTTTTTTTTCTTCTTTGGGCTTTTTGAAAGGGGGCTTCTGGGCCCGGGGATAACTTTTCCCGGAATTTCCCCGCCTACCCCCGGGGGAAGAAAAGATTTACAGGCCGGCCCGTTTGGGGCTGGAAATAATTTTCAACAATGCCGGGGGAAAATTGGAGTTTTAACCATTTGTCTTTTACTAGGGCTGTGCAACACCTTTAAACAACTTTCCTTTTTTTTGGAGACCTCTAAAGGAAATCTGCAAAAATTAGGGGCTTAAACACCTTTATAAGTCCCAAGGGGGATTTGAGCGCCCTGTAGGGTTTTTAATAATTGAGATTTCCAAAAGGGAGCTAATACTTTTAAATTTTGACCGGGCCCCGGGTTTTTCCCGGGGGCCCGTTGGCAGATGGGTTTCTTTTGGCGGGGCCCATCCCTATGCCTCTTTCCACCTTTAAAAGATGTGGCCAAAATTTAAATAGCTTGGAAGTTGGTGGCACAGATTTTATGCGGTTTTTCACAGGATAGCTTTGCTTAACCGATTTTCCTCAAATTTTTTCCGGGAAACCCCTTTTTTCCAGATCCCCGACCTTTTTTTGAAAAACCCTGTTTCGTCTGGGCCCTTTTCTCTAGTGGTTTTCCTAAATTTCCAGCATGGCCCTCTTCCCCACACTCACCCCCTTCTTTCCCAAAAACCCCCAAATTTTTGAGGTGGCAATGAATCCCCCCTTTTGCCTGCCCTGAAACTGGGGGCTTCAAGCACCTGAAAAGAGGGAGAAATAGCGCTTTTCAAAAGATGCCCGGAAAATCAGGGACTAATAATTTAGCAACCGCCTCCGCCATGGTTTTTTCAGGTATATCTAGCCCTGGAAATTTTTTCCCTAGGCCCCCTGGGAACCAGGGGGTTCCAAAAGGGCCCCTGCCCCTGAAGCCTGGATCTGCTTCGTTCCCGGGGGTCTCTGTGGGGGTTGGTTTTCTCTACCTTATAAACCCCAGTGGGTAAAACACCCGTGAAAACTGCCTCTTCCCCCGCTGATAGCCTGGGGCTGGGGCCGCGACCGCCCTTGGGCCGCGTGGGGGCTCGGGCGCCCTCTTTGGGATGTCGGGCCCGGGAGGTCACAGAGGGGCCGCTGCAACACGGGCTCCCCGCTTCTTACAGGATCCCCGCCCCGTACCGGAGGGGCGCGGGGTGTTGGGACTGAAAAGTGCCCGTTTATGATGCAGGGATGTTTCGGGGAAAACCCGGGTTTTAGGCGGCGCCTTTTGCGGGAGCTCTTTAACGCTTCCTCCTCACATGCTTTCGCCGGAAACCCGGAAATCATCATTTTTTTCCCCCCTTTTTTTTTTGGGGGAAATAAAATTTTTGACCCCTTTAACCTATCCATGTGATTCAAAAATTTTTTCCCCCGTGACACAATTTTGCTTTTTAAAAGTAAAGAAATTTTTGGGCCAAAAATACTTGTTTATTTTTTGGAAAAAAAATAAAAAAAAAACGGGGAAAAATTTGAAACTTTTTCCAAATTTTAAAAATTTTTTTATCAAAAAATTTCTTGGTTTAAAGGGAGATAATTATTCCACTCAAAAAATTTTTAAAAAAGCATCTACTATATGTCCCCGCTGTAGTTTTGGGATCCCTTTTTTTAATGTCTTTTTTTTTTTTTTTTCGACATTAGGGGCTTTGAAATTTATAGTAATTTTCAAATTTTCAAGAAAAAATTTGGGAACAAACATTTTTTTAGGACCCGTCCAGTTCTAACGTGACTTGGGTTTACCTGTTTTGTTTAAAACCCCCATAAATGACCTCATCTAAGAAACTGCACCCCTTAAAAATATTCAAAAAAAGCTTTTGGAAGTTTATTAACCCATTAGGTGGGTTTACAGGAAAATTTAAAGCAAATGGAAGTGAAATTTTAAAAAGTAAATTTTTTTGCAGATTTTCAATTTTTATGCATTATTCACAGAATACGGAAATGTTTATCAGGGAAATACAACTTAAAAATTGATTCCTCAATTCTGCCGTTTTCAAGATATCCCTAAATGTGGCCCTTTGGCATTAAAAGGCTTTAACCCCCAAGCCCCAGAAAAGGGGGACCCCCAAATGGACCTGGGGTCCATTTTCATTACAATTTTATTTAATTGGGCCATTTCAGTTTTGCGGGCACCCTAAGAACTAAAAATTAAAAACTCCCCCAAAAATACCCCAAATTGGGAAAATACACCCCTTAAGGAAAAAATTTAGAGGTGTAGGAGCATAACCACCCCACAGGTGGTCACAAAATTTTTTAGCGTTAGGGTGTTAAAAAGGAAAAAAAAATTTTTTTTCCAATAATCTGCAATTTTTAAACTGAAAAAATTTTTTTTAAATTTTTTTAAGGCAACCCCGGAAAAAAAAAGCACCCAAAAAACCCCTTTTTAAAAAAGCAATTTCTTTCCCAAATTCGGCAAAAACCCACCCTGGGGGTTTAAACTGCTGTTTTTTGGGGCCCTGGCAGGGGGTACAAAGGGGGGAGCGCTATTTGGCTTTTGGGAAAAGCAAAATTTTGTGGGGCCCCTTTCCCCATTTACAAAGGGCCCCAAAATACCAGAACAGGTGAAACCTTCCAGAAATTACCCCATTTTTTGGAATTTACACGCGTCATAAAACTCACCCAGGGGGGTATTGTAAATTTTTGGGGTTTACAGTGGGTTTCCAAAATTTTTGTTTTTTTTTTGCATTGGGCAAAGAAAATGAGGGGAAAAACGCAATTCCACCCTTTGTTTTTTGGGGGTTCCATTTTACAAACGTTTTTGCCGTTTCAGTATAAAAGAAAAGGATACCTTTTCTAAGGGGGTCGGGAAAAATTTGCAATGGAATAGATTTTAAAATAGTTTTTTATGTTTTTTTTATTTTTTCACAATAAAAATAGGTTTTATAAAAAAAAAGCGTTTTTCCCTGTTGTTTCCCGTTTTGATACCATAAAAGTTTTCATTTTTGGGGTATCGGAGCGAAATTAAAAGGCTTGGTTTTTTTTTTGGGATGAAAATTGACGTTTTTATTATACCCCAAATTTTGAACACCTTTTTTTTAATTTTTTGGGGAGGGATTTTGAACAAAAACAGCATTCCTGGTAGTGTTTTTTTTAAAATTTTTTTTTTTTACAGAGGTCACCGTGCAGTAAACACTACAGAATTATCCCGAGTTATACGATTACAGTGAACTCAATTTTTAAATTTTTTTTTGTTTTTACTGCTTTTTTCACCCAAAAAAAACAATTTTTTTTCAAAAAAGGGAAAAAAGTTTTTTCTTGCCAAAAGTCGAGACCCCTACTTTTTTTTTTGAATTTAGATTTCCCCTTTTTTTTTAGTTTTCATTTTTTGGGGGGGCAAGACTTTTTTATCAAATTTTTAAAACCATTTTTTGGAAATTTCAAGGGTTTAAAAAAATACTGCAAACCTGTAGTGGGTTTTTTTTTTTATTTTAACACCCCCCCCCCCAAACAGTATCCATGACCAGTTTTGCTTTACCCTGGGTTTGATACATTTTCGGTTTAAGCCCTTTAAGTGTTTTTTTTTATTTTTTAAAGCACCTTAAAAAAAAAAAATTTTTTTTTAAATTTTGTTAAATAATAATTAGCAAACGCTGTCTTCTGAGAGCCATAAAATTTTTTATTTTTCCCCTGTAAAAGAGCTGTTTAAAAAGGAAAATTTTTTTTCGGGAAAGAACAATTTTTTAAATTGGGACAATTTGGCGTTTTTATGAGTTTTGATCGCTTTTTTTTTCCTATTTTATGTGGGTGCAGGATTTTTACAAAAATCGCCCAAACCCGTGACTTTTTTTTTTGTTTTTTTTTTTCCAAGGGGTTTTACCGATGGGTTAATTAAAAAGACAGATTTAAAAGGGTGGGCGTTTCGCAAAGCAGCGATACCAAATATGGGGAAATTTATTTATTTTTTAAATTTTTTTGGGGCGAATTTGGGGTTTGTAAGGGGAAAAAGGGGGGTGTTCGTGTTTTTTTTAAATTTTTTTTTTTGTGTTGTTTTTACCCTTTTTTTTCTTTTTTTTTTTACTTTTTCCCCATTTTTTTACTTTTCCCCAGTGGGATTTTTTTAAAAAGCAAATTTCCCCCCTGGGGGAAAAGCAATCGTTAGATTGCTGTTTGGGAAAAGGAGACCTTTTTCAAAAGCGTTACTTTCCGTGCTCGGGCGCCCTGGGAAAACCCGAAACCTGCCACAAAAAGCATTGCGGGGATGGGGGATGTTTAAACCAAGGGCTACCCGATGCTTTCAGACAGCATCCGGGGGGGTTCCGGTTTAAAAGAACCACGAGCGGCATCTGCGCCGCTTGCTGCAAAACCCGAATTTTTAGGCAAGGGCCACTTTTCCCCCTGCCTGCGGCTTTATTATCGCAGCCATGACAGGCTGGGGGTGATGTGGCATGAAGCCAGCGGTAATTTACCGCTGGTTCCATGTCGCGATCGTGCGCGGCTTGCCCGCAAGCCCGCGCGATCGCCAGGATGTATGCATACGTCCATTTGCGGGAAGTCACTTCCCGCTAGGGCGTATGCATACGTCCATTGTCGGGAAGGGGTTAAGGACCTACAGGTGATTTTACCACCTTCTGAGGGCTCTCAGGTTTCCCAAGTGACCGACCTGTGTACTCCTTTTCCTCTGCTGTTTGTTCTATCTGATAGCAGGGAGTGAAGTCATCACACAGGTAGTGGCCAGCAGTGAGAGCTTGATCTTTCAGACAAAAGACAGTAATTACTCTACTCAGAGAAGGTAATTTAGCTAATCTAGACTAATAAACATAATAAACATTGTCTGAATACACAGAGCTCATGTGCTAATTACAGACAGCTTGACCAGGAAGTGACAAAGCCAAGCAGCATTATTTCATTCATGCATCCTATGAAACTTTCAGATATGACAACCCCTTTAATTAGTTATTTCTCTCTGGCAATTACAGGGCGCCAGAAGTACCAGCGCACAGCATGGTTAGTTGTCTTGCACTTAGGGAGTTAACCGTTACAGTTGGTGCTGTGCATGCTGGGAGAAGAGGAAGAGTTAGAAGTTTCTAGAAGACTAGTGCAGAGTATGGTCTTGTGTAGTCCAGGGAGTGTGCAGGCTGCACGTGTAAGGGTGCTGCTGAAGGTAGACAGAACACTGATAGAAAAGACCAAGAGTCCTGTGTGTGCTGCAGCCATTGCACAACAGACAGTGAAGAGAGCAGCCGGCGATCACAGCCCAGGAGTGACAGGATATGACTGGTGAAACCTCAGGTATCTGTGAGCTTATTACCCCCCTGTAAGCAGCTAAACTGTGTGATCGCCAGGAATCATTTCATTGCTGTTATCACTGATGTTTACTGAAGCTACTGTATGGAGAATGGACTTAAAGCAGTTGTCTTTCTACAAAGAATAGCTTTCAACATGTAGGGAACACAAAAGGAAGAGGTTTTCCAAATATACTGCTTTGTTCATCTTTTTTTGTTAAGGAGCTGCAAGTGATTTTATCACCTTCTGTGCTCTCTCTGGTTCCCCAAGTGACCGACCTGTCTACTTCTTCTCCCCTGCTGTTTGTTCTATCTGATAGCAGGGAGTGAAGTCATCACACAGGTTGCGAACTCTGGACAGTGAGAGCTTGTGTGTTATATGATCTTTCAGACAAAAGACTAATTACTCTACTGTTTACATTAGCTCAGCAGCTTCTCCCGGCCTCAGAGAAGGTAATTTATTTAATCTAATAAACATAGAGGTCTGAATACATGGAGCTCATATGCTAATTACAGACAGCTTGACCAGGAAGTGACAGGGCAAAGCTGCATTATTTCATTCATGCATCCTATGAAACTTTGTGATGAGACAACCCCTTTAAATAAAGTCTGTTAAACTGCCCTACAGTGGAACCTTTTACCTTATGAAGTGAACTGTAAAGAGGATAAATACAAGGGGCCCAACTCACTGCAACCCCCCTCCCAGTTCCCTCAGAATCCTACATAACTCTTCATACCCCACACTGCAACTCTATCACAGTGTCTTGTGGGTAACAGTCACCTCCGGGTCACACAACCATGCGGCGTGTTTCATTAACTCAGAGTGCAGGTCACATGACCCAGTTGCAGCAGTCAGAAATTCTGTATTCGGCTGCAGGTAAGCAGAATTCCTGGCACTACTGTGCACCTAGAAGCAATTTCTAATGACAATTTTGTTCTTTTTGAAGCATTTAAGAATTTAGATATCATTTTTATTATATCTTTGTGTTTTCTCTGATTTCTTCCTTAAAGTATAATATTCATTTGATAGCACTTACTTGGCATAGGCCTTTTCCAGGAGGGCGCTCCAGAACTCATTCGAAGTTTTGGACTTTGCAAATTTGAGCTTATTATTTTCTGTAGGCAGCAGGTCATCAACAACCACGTCCTCCCATTCTCCAAACTGCCAGAGCTGCAAGACACCAGAACTTCTTAGTGATCTATACATGGGGTATGTTCTGTTAGTGCTGATAACTGGGATACCTGTTTGTCCAAATATAATGTTGGAAAAGAGGCTGCCTCCTCTGATTACATGGCAACCCTGCAGAAACTCTCTTGATTCTGGCTCATATGTTGGGTTCCTGAGTGAAGGACCTCCTCCATGACATCCATTTGTCCTAACTAGTCATATACAGTGGGAAAAATAAGTATTTGATACACTGGCAATGATGCAAGTTCTCCCACCGAAAAAGAATGGTGAGGTTTGCCATTTTTATCATAGGTTCACTTCAACTGTGAGAGACCGAATCTAAAAAAAATCCAGAAAATCACATTGTATGATTTTTAAATAATGAATTTTCATTTTATTGCATGAAATAAGTATTTGATCACCGACCGACCAGGAAGAATTCTGGCTCTCACAGACCTGTTAGTCTGTTTTCTTTATGAAGCCCTCCTACTCTACACTCATTACCTGGATTAACTGCACTTGTTTGAACTCGTTACCTATATAAAGACCCCGTCCACACACTCAATCAATCACACTCCAACCTCTCCACCACGGCCAAGACCAAAGAGCTGTCTAAGGGTATATTCACATGGCGTCTTGCGGCACGTAACTTTGCGCGCCCCCAGATGCCAGGTGTTTTAGAAGTACACACTGGCCAAGATGTACTTCTAAAGTGCATAGGGTGTGGTGGGCAGTTCCATTCACCTCCATTATTTCCAACATGTCACTTCTTTCTCCCGGCGCAAAATACACGTCAGGAAAGACAGATGTGATTTATAGGTCTATATGAGAGTTATGATTACCTTAGTACCGTAGTTACAGGCCGTATTTCAGGGTGTATCTCAGCACAATTACGCCACGAAATAAGGCCTGAAAGATATACCCTTAGAGACAGGGCCGGGACAAGGCATTTTGGTGCCCTAGTCAAGTACTGCCAATGGCGCCCCCCCCTCTGCTCCCCAAAAAATTGCACCCCCCCTAAGTCCTCTCGCCCCTGCGCCAGGCACTCTCTCCCCTGCACCAGTCTGTCCCCTGCACCAGTTACTCTCTCCCACTTAGACGCATCATTGTTACTAAAAACACTCCTACAAAACCAAGACCCAAAACTATTACTACTTAAGGATCAAATAATCCTGCCAGACCCTGACCGAACGCGACCCCCACATGTGACGACCAGCTGTACACAGGCTCTGATTACATATACCACCGCCATACAGTGACCAGATAGTGGTAGATACTAGTTGTATGTAGACTCTGCAGACATATAAGTGATTACACTGCAGTTACATTTAGTGACTCACAGGAGACGTCTTTTCTGATCAGCGTCGTTCACTTTCCCTTTTCTTCTCCATCCGGTTCACACCTTCATGCCGAGTTCTTCCGGCCAATACTCGTCCCTGCAGATTTGGACACAAATATCTTAGAATCCTCACATTTCCAGCAACTCCTTACTTAAGGGTATACAAGTCCCCTCAGTTAGACAGGTATATATGTCCCCTCAGATAGGAAGCTATATAGGTCCCCATCAGTTAGGCAGGTATATAGGGCACTCTCAGGCAGGCATATAGGGGCACACAGGCAGGTATATAGATATAGGGGCACACAGGCAGGCATATATAGATATAGGGGGCACACAGGCAAGTATATAGGGGCACACAGGCAGGCATATATTGATATAGGGGGCACACAGGCAGGTATATAGGGGCACACAGGCAGGCATATATAGATATAGGGGGCACACAGGCAGGTATATAGGTGCACAGAGGCAGGCATATATAGATATAGGGGGCACAAAGACAGGATATAGGGGGCCAGAGGCAGGCATATATAGATCTAGGGGGCACAAAGGCAGGTATATAGGGGCCAAGAGGCAGGCATATCTAGATCTAGGGGGCCAGAGACAGGTATATAGGGGGCCAGAGGCAGGCATATATAGATCTAGGGGGCCAGAGACAGGTATATAGGGGGTCAGAGGCAGGCATGTATAGATATAGGGGGCCAGAGACAGGTATATAGGGGGCCAGAGGCAGGCATATATAGATATAGGGGCTCAGGCAGGTAAAAATAACAACATTAATACTTACCTTACCTGCTTCCTGGGCCGCGCGCTCCTCTTCTTTCCCGGCCACGCGCTCCTCCGGTAGCTCCTCGGGTGCACAGCCTGTGACGCGCTGTGCGCCCGAGGAGAGGCAGCGTCGCTATGACATCATCGCGCCGCTGCCAGCTGAGCCGCACGGGGCCACGGCGGGTCCTCAGCGATATGAGGACCCAGCGGCCCCGCAGTGTCGGACCCGGAGACGGTCCGACACTGTCTGTGGAGCAGGAAGTGCTTGCTCTCTGCTCCACAGAAGCACGCCGCTGTATGTGCATCCAGCGGACGCACATACAGAGACCGCAGGCGCTCTAGGCCCACGGCAGCGGCCTGGAGCCTGGGAGGTTCGGGGCCCCTGCCTGCGCCCCTTAGGGACAGGCAGAGGTAGGCGCCCTAGGCGATCGCCTACCTCTGCCTTCCCATCGTCCCGGTCCTGCTTAGAGATAAAGACTCTGCTCCATCCAACCATGGTGACATCACTCCCTGCTCTCTGTATAATCAGGAAAGGAGATATAGATGGTAAACTAGACGCATTTGCGTGCACTTAGAGCAGATCAATTCTCTTTTATCTCCTGACCAGAGCAATATCAAAAGATCAAAGTATTTGGAAAATGTTAACTACATGTTGAAAGCAAATCTTTGTAGTGAGAAAACTACATTAAATCTTCACTCAAGGGGTATTCTGGTGTTCGGACAGAAAACTTGAAAGGGGGCTGCAGGGTCGTCACAAAACACTGTAAAGCTAATCTTACATCCAAAAAATGTATGATTGACATATGTTGAGACACTTTTGGTTTCTATGTGCTCCTCTTCATTGTATCAAGTTTGGGCTTGGCTTCAGCAGCAGGTCATGTGGGTAGCAGACTACAGTTCCCATGATGCATTGCTGATATATATTCCAGACTGTTCTCCTCCCTTATATGCCCCTCGTTGCTGAAGAGCGAGTCTCCACATGAGAAACATCATCCTTTTTGAGCCTCTCACCTAGTCAACCAGTATTCTACTCTGCACTGATGAGGGGAAAACACCCCAAAACAGCCTACAAAACGCCATGTGACTGCACAAGGCTGGGATGGGCTACAGGACAATAGGCAGCAGCTTGGTGAGAAGGGAACAACTGTTGGTGCAATTATTAGAAAATGGAAGAAACACAAGATTACTGTAAATCTTCCTTGGTCTGGGGCTCCATGCAAGATCTCGTCTCATGGGGTAAGGATGAGTCTGAGAGAGGTCAGGAATCAGCCAAGAACTACCCGGTGGGAACTGGTCAATGACCTGAATAGAGCTGGGACCACAGTCTCAAAGATTACTATTAATAACACACTACACCATCATGGATTAACACACAAGATCCCCCTGCTCATACCAGCACATGTCCAGGCCCGTTTGAGGTTCACCAATGACCATTTGGATGATCCAGAGGAGGCAGAAGAAGGTCATGTGGTCAGATGAGACCAAAATAGAACTTTTGGTATCAACCACTCACCGTGTTTGGAGGAAGAAGAAGCATGAGAACAACCCCAAGAACACCATCCCAACTGTGAAGCATTTCAAGGTCCTGGAGTGGCCGGGCCAGTCTCCAGACCTGAACCCCATCAAAAATCTTTGGAGGGAGCTGAAACTCAATTTACCCAGTGTCAGACTGGGATGCCTGGGGCCCAGGTGGAGTTGATTCTAGGGGCCCACCAGTTGAGCTGTTTTTTGGCCCACCGGTGGAGTTTATTTTAGGGGCCCACCCTACAGCTGCATATTGCTTTTTGCCTCTATTTCTATGCTTTTTTGCCTCTTCTGAGGATGTATATGCAGTTATAAAACAACTCCAGGTCAACCATGCTCAAGGCCCACCGGGGGTTTCCCCTATTCCCCTATTAGCCAGTCCGAGCCTGAATGTACCTGAAAGATCTGGAGAAGATCTGTATGGAGGAGTGGGCCAAAGTCTGTGCTGCAGCGTGTGCAAACTTGGTAAAGAACTACAGGACACGTCTGACCTCTGTAATTGCAAACAAAGGTTTCTGTACCACATACTAAATTCTGTTTATCTATTGTATCAACAATTTATTTCATGCAATAAAATGCTAATTAATTATTTAAAAAATCATACAATGTGATTTTCTGGATTTTTTTAGATTCTGTCTCTCACAATTGGAAGTGAATCTACAATACAAATTACAGACCTCTCCTTCTTTGTAGGTGGTAAAATTAGCAAAATTGCCAGTGTATCAAATACTTATTTTCCCCACAGTAGACAGGGATTACTTTTGTATCAAAAGCCTTTTAACCAAGGTAACTGAAAACGTCAACCATAATGTATTTACGATTCAGGTCTCTGAAAAGTTGTAAGTTTTAAGCATTTTAAGCATTTTTTCTTACATTTTTTGTAAAAATATTTTTCTGCCAAAAAATACTAAAAAATACTATGAAAATGCTGAAAAAAACGCTGGAAAAACTTGACACGAGCTTTTAGGCCTATCCTAATGACCTTTGTGTCTACTTTGGGTATTAGGTTTTTTTGAGGCTTCTATGTGGCTACTTATTTTTGTCTTAAAGGGGCACTTCCATCAGAAAGGAATATTTTTGTTAATACCAATATGGCTGGAAAACACTTTTTTAAAATTTATTTTGTCAGTCCTATGTAAACTCACTTTACTGCAGCTGCTGCTTACCCCGATGTAGTTTCATTACAAACATGATCACTCTATTACTCTCTAAACAGGTAAAGATAAGATAGAATAAGACTAGATCAAAAGGGCAATGACAAGAGCAGTAAATGCAAAGATTTTGGGGTATTTTTTTTGCACTGGGGAGCGGGTTTCTTTACACTTATCAGGTCCTGCTGATAATACTTACACTTCTCTGGACAATCCTCTCACTGCCACTAACAGAGCTCACAGAGGGAAAGTCAGAGAGACAAGCCACATAAGGGAACTTTAAAATACAATATATGCATAAAAAACAACCACCCAGACAAAAAGCTAAGTGGTCACCCATCAGGAGTCAGTTGGATTGTAAGCAGGGATGTAACTATAGGAAGTGCAGAGGGATTTGTCCCAACAGGTCCTGGCACCCAGAGGCATCAATTAAAGGGGTTTTATCGTTTGAAGTGTTTGTGCTCTTCAGCTAATTCTATGAGATTGAATTTGAAATCCAGGGGCGTGTCTCTCCAGCCAGGAGGCGTGTCTCTCCTCACTGAAGAGCTGTGACATCATCATTCTGTGTGAAGCAGGGGAAGAGGAAGGTTGTCTGGAGAGTTCTGCAGCCTCCTGCAGTGTTCTCGTGTCT